>PVHY01001125.1:57953-173164 GCA_004024945.1 Uropsilus gracilis | reverse complement strand
CAAATATATATTTGGATTAACTAAGAAAATTGAACAGAAATGACATGGCAGCACAAAATTGAACTAGAAAGTCAGGAGTGAAATTAAAGGCATGGTCTGGGAGCATATTGTTTCCTTTGCACCCCAACTCTGCTCCTACACTAGCAGACCATCCTCAGTGAAGGGGGTGTGGAGGACAGTGAGTCCAGGGAAAAGTCACAACGGGAGAGAAAATGGAAGGGAAACACTTAGGAAGATAATGCAGTAGAAGTTAAAATTGTATGATAAAAGAACAAGGATGTGGAAAACAGCACGATTCAGGAGATTTAGAAGGACCTACAGTGAAACAGGAAACTCATGTGCTAGAGCAAACCTTAATGCTTTGCATTCAGTGAAGTTCAGCTATATTTAAACAACAAGATAATCAATGTCCAGATCCTATTTAAAAATTATTTTTGTTTACAAATATTACAACTGACCTAACAAAAATACTAATTAGCTGGCCAAAGTACTAGTCAGTGAAGAAACCTAGAGTAGTGAATGGGATGATAGAAGTAGTCAAAATAGGGCATGCAATTAAAAAAAATTGAGATAGTGAATATAAGAAACTCTATTGATGACTTTTCTCCAAGATAAGATGAGAAAACTTGCATTTCCTTGACTTGCAAATCAAAACCACACTGAGACACCATGTTACAGCAGCAAGAATGCTCCTTATCAAAAAAGACGGGTAACAACAAGTGCTGGCATAGATGTGGGGAAAAAAGAACACTCTTACACTGCTGGTGGGAGTGCAAACTGGTCCAGCCACTATGGAAGGCTGCAAGGAAGACTCTCCACTATGGAAGGCTGCAAGGAAGACTCTCCTATTTAAAAATAATTTAAAGTAGAACTATCATTGGATCCAGCAATCCCACTATTGGAAATCTACCCAAAGGACATAATATAATTAATCTATAAGGACACCTGTATGCACATGTTTATTGAAGCACTATTTACAATTGCCAAGATATAGAAACACATCAAACGCCCCCAAACTGACAAATGGCTGAAAAAGATGTGGTATATTTACACAATAAAATATTATGCATCAATAAAAGAAGACAACCTTATGTCATTCGCAGCAACATGGATGTAGCTAAAAGGAATCATATTAGCAGAAATAAGCCTGAAAGAAAAAGAAAAATATGGGATAGCCTCACTTATATGAGGGATATAGGAAAAACAAACAGACAAGAAAAATAAATAACTGCCAAAAATATAGAACTGAAACACAGAGTGAGAGAGGGGGGAGGAGGAAGAAAGTGGGGAGGGGGAGGACACAAGCACAAAAGACTGAGATCGTTCACAGGTGATAAGGTGATGGAAGAACCTCAAGGTAAACAATGATATAATAAATGTATATATATATATACACATACATGTATATACATGTATATATACACAGATATAAAAGCACAGTCAATAAAAACAAATAAAGCTATAAAATTATGAGGAAACTAGTGCTAAATATTAGTTTTATGGTTATGTGTTGCCAATAGAGGGTTTGACTTTGTGGGGTTTTATAATTTTTTTTTAAGATGGGAGGTATTACAACATGTTTTTGATGGATTTTAGAGTCGTGAGAAAAATTCAGGTGCTGAAAAAGAAAGTAATTTGGGGAATTATTTTATTTAGAATATCAAAAGGGTAAGATTCAACTTAGTGGGAGGGTCAGTGTTACATAGAAGTGTATATTCAAGGTAAGAAGAGAGGGAGGGCATATGGAAGCACACATAATCCATATAGTGGTGGAAGTTTTCTTTCCTCAGTGAAGCGAAAAACTGACTCACCAACTGAGAATGAAGTAGTGACAATCTGAAAGAAGAGTAAAAGGAATAAAATATTCATTTAAAGAAATGTAATATGATGTCTAGCAACTAAAATACCACTGAAAATTCTTTTTTTATTTAAATGATTTATATATATATATATATATGTCAGACCAATGGAACAGAACTGAATCCCTGAAATAAAGTCACACATATATTGGGGCAGAAAGAGCTCCTTAGAACCAGGCTTGGAGTTTAGTCAAGGAAGTATGAAGCTGGAAAAGAAGAGTAAGAATACTGAGAGGATAAAATAGAAAAATTTTAATGACAGACGACAGTGTTTAAGCTGGTTATAGAAGAGAAAATTAGTTTGACTGGTTAAAGTGAAAGTTCGTAGGGTTAATAAATTTTTATGAAATAGTGAGATGATATAATAGAATGGGTATTCTTAAGAAGCACTTGCTAAAAAGATTAGAGGTAGATGGAAAATAGAATACCTAAATTTGGGATAATTACAGGTATTTATGATACCTACATAAGGGTAAAAGTAGCAAACTATAAAGGAGAAAATGCTCACTAGATGAACTGACTGTCATCTATCTGGATTCTGAAAGCAGGATTGATGAGATTGTGGAGTTAGAAAGAATAATCATAAGGTCTCAGTTAAGAGCTTCAAAACTGATAGGTGCATGAACAATGGGCCTCTAGATGCTGATGAAAATTAGAAGATAGAATAATTTCACAGCAAAATCAAAGTGGAGGGCTTTGAGAGTGGAGAGAAAGACAAAATTCTGAATGTAGCAATGAGGAGAAATGAGAAGCATTTAATATATAACAAAAAATGCTAAAATGTATTATTAAACATTTACATGTATGCAATTTAAACCATGAAAGACACTTTTGTCTTAGTATTTTCTACCCTTTCCCTCTTTTTTGCCTCTAGCACAATGCATTTTCAGACCAAAATTACCATAATGTCCATTTTATACTTAGTCTCATTATCACAATTTACTGAATGGGGTACTAATGCCTATCCTTCTAGTCTAAATCAGTGAACTGATTGACTCATTCATTCATTGATTCAGCAAATATTAGTGAGATTCTAGTGTACTTTATGTACACAAATTATTTTATGTATTTTATGTACACATTATGACAGAGCAGTCAAAGATAATGTTCTACTCAAGTAACTTAGAACCTAGTTATGGAAAACACATACTGAGAAAGCAAAGATATACAAATATGGTAATTTCTGACTGTGATCATTAATGCTAGGAAAATTTAACTAAAGAAAGAGAACCATATATGAAGTTGACTTACATGGGTTCTTCAGAAAGGACTTTCTAAGATGGTGATGTAATAGGTTTTTCCATGCCACCAAAATGCTATATAATTTTAACATCTTTTCACATACATAGAAAATAGTATGAAAAATCAAACTTTAAATACAGGTGATATTGTATTACGGTTCTATGGTGAAAGCTTGAATTTGACTTAAATGACTATGACCCTGCCATTCATGTCTAACTACCCTATCTTTTAAAGTAGCAGTGCTCTAAAACTGTGTTTGAATTTTCTTGATGTTCCTAGACTGTTCTAAGGCTAACGTTAGGCATTAAGAACATCACTTCATGCTTTAAAAGGGAAAAGTTCTGAAAAGAGAAAGCAGCATGAGATGCTATCAAAAAGCTAATGTGTACCATTCCATCATGCATATTTTCTTTTTCTTCTACTTCTGAGGAAATATGAAGAAATATTCAGGGTGCTTCTTTTCTCATCAAGGAGAAATGACTTCTTTTCTCATCAAGGAGAATTCCTGCGAGATGCAACAACATTCAACTTAGAATTATTGATTACTGGAACAAGACATTAACTCAGTTATACTATCCACAATGTGTGTTTTTTATTTTTCTTTCTTTCCATTTAGTCAAAGTACTACGCTATGTAATTATCAAATGAATCAGCTGGATATATCTCTCTTGTTCTTGCTAAATCATAAATGAACTAGAGCTGTTATATTCAGTTTAACAAATTTAATACCAAATGACAGAATTTTAATCTTTCCATCTACCAATCTAACAAAATATGTTCATTTCCAATAATTAAGTAATGTTCAATCCTAAAGTTCCAGCTTCCTATTTACTTTTATCCTAATATTTTGCTAGCTGTAACTTGTCCAGAAACTATTATAATCTTGGTTTGCATGAGCTTTTCATCTTGTGGTTGGAACTCTGCTTACCTTGGCTTGTGAAATCTCACCTTGAACTGGCACCTTGCAAAGAAGAAGCATGCATTTCTTTCTGACAATAAGACAGTTGAGCAATTAGGTTCCCCAACTCAACTGTAGATTTGACACAATGTTGCATTCTTGCAGAGTTGAATATCATTGAATGGCTTTTGTGATTAAATGCCATTTCAATAGTGTATCAGAATAAATAACTAGAAAACAGAAGTAAAGTAGGGCTTACAAAATAGGCTCAGGGGTGACTAAGAGTTGTTCGCAGATTGAGTAACCTGTTCTTATCAAATGCTTCCTCTACAAATAAGGAATCTTGGACTTAACATGCACAAAATAACCAAGCACATGCAAACTCCACCTGAAAGGTGGAAAGAAACAAGGTAGTACAGTGAGCTCAGGACTTCAGGAATAACATGGCAGGGGGCTGTCATTGTTGCCTTCCACAAATCCTAGGCAGGGAACTATAAAAACTTCGAACCGAAAGCCTGAGACCAGATCATCTCCCAGAGACCCCAGGCTTCCTAGTATAGGGGCTACTTCTGAACATTCAGCTATCACCAGTAGGGAACAGAGGTATACCACTGGCACCAGACAAGTCAAAAAGATCAAAATAACACCATAAGGATTCTGAACTGAAATGTGCCCAAAGAATTGTCCAGGACCTAGACAGAGTATAGGTCTAATTGGAGGGTGGGATTAGAACCCAGAGGCCCCCTAATGTAGTAGACAAAATACCCAGTATCAACCCAAAGCCACGGGTCACATAAGAAACATCACAAACTGAATGGAGAAAGTTGATCAGTTGTTAACACAGAATTGAATCATTTGTTGGGATTAGATGACAAGTTTTAAAGTAGCCCTCATAAAAATGTTTCAACATGTAATTTAAAATCTTTTGCTACATATGAAAAATAGACATTACAGAAGAAAGAGAAGATAGAGATAGAAATGTCAAGCCTGAAAAATATAATAACTCGAATGAAAAACTGGTTGGACTGAATAGCAGAAAGGAAATGACAGAGGATTGAATTACTAAAGATAGTGACAGATCAATAATATTTGATCAATAATAAGATCAAAGGAGAGAAAACAGAAAACAATGGAGAGGTCAGAACCAGCATTATCAGTATATATTGTCATTATTTTCAGTACTTTGTCATTTAATGAACAATGAGTATGTAATATTCACATGAGAATGCAACAATGAGCATGTGCAATCTGAGGGAATGAGCATATCTTTCTACGTGTGTCATTGCTATCAGGCACATACCAGGGGTCAAAGAAGTTGTCTCTCCACGGCAGGAGGAGTTTGTCCTGTGGTGTCTCTCAGAGTTTAGTAATTCCTTGCCTATTTCTCTTCAGTATGGAAGATTTTATCGAGATAGCAACAGTTACAAAGGAAGCAATAAAAAGAAATTCCTCTTCTCCTCTCCCTGGATTTTCAACTTACTGCATGCCCTAAGACTAAAATGTGGTCATGACATCAGCTGATATTTGGAAACACTGTCTTCTCATACATCCCCATAAGAAACTAAGCATTTATGAGATAAGACTGTGGTCTGGGCCTTACTTCATCATAATAGTCTCAAGCATTGGATCCCTTCTCTGACAAGTCTCACCAGTTCATTACAGGAAGTCTTACAAAAGTTTCAGGCTCTCAATGACTAGAGCACTCTTTTCATTGGACTCTATCACTGCCACACGGTCTTAAATGCTGAAAGTTTTCAACCTGGTATCTTTTATGTCATTATCTAGAAGAACTGAAACAGTAATTATAAAGAAAGCCATGTACAATAAAGTGCAGAATGCCATGCCTACAAGAATTCAGTGAATGTTCACTGGCTACCATGGGTACCTAGTGAATTGTGTTAAGAGGAATCATCACTATCCTGAAATTCTAGCAGTGGTGTAAAAATAAATTAAATCACACTGGTATCCTTAGCAACATCAGTAACTGATTTTTCAATCTCTATTACCTAAGCTACCACCTGAGCTTGATCTTCCTCCTTCTGATTGAAAGTCTGACTGGTATTTTTGATTATAGAATTTTTTCATGCTTTTTTTATTTTTGGGGATTTGATTATCTTTGACTTTGCTATTAAGATGTAATCCAACATTTCTTTAAAAACTTAATAAAATGGCACTCTCTTCAATTAAGCTACAAGAAACTAGTTCCCCATTCTCTCTCTGATCCTTGTTAAATCTTTGCGTGTGTGGGGAGATGAAGTGGGAGGGTGGGGGGTAGTAACAATTGTGTAGTTGCCAGCATCTGTCATACTGCCCTACCCCTACTTCAGAGGGAAGTTATTGGGGGTCCAGGGAACAAGATTGGGAAGGAGGCACAGGGAAGGGAGAAAGGAGTTTGGGAGATGCCTCTTCCCGCAGGATCCTGCGCCTTCAGTTACACCACCAGCCCAACACTCTGCTTCAAGTGCTCACTCCATGCAAAGAAATCATTAAAGGAAGAGCTGCAGGAGCATTTGTTTTGGAAACAGAATGACACACTAACCGCTGCAGGCCCAAGCCCCTAGACACTGACTTCTTTATTTACCTGTTGCTCTGACTAAGAGGTGGGTGCTGCCTGGTTGACGGTAACCTGATTAACGGGGCATCCTGCCTGGACTTGAAGGCTCATACCTGTGTTCCAATCCCCACATACCTGTGTGTTACCCCCCTTTCTTCCCCCACCCCCGCCCACCCGCACACTGGCCTTGGAGCCTCCTGGGGAGGCAGGATGCCCACTGGGCGAGTGCAGGAAACAAAGCTGCTCACAGAGGACTGACGCCCCAGGCTGGTTACAAGTCCCTGCACTGCCTGACGTGCCTCAGCTGACAAGCCCAGACCCAGACTGTGCAGAGACCTTCAAGTGAACCGGGGCACAAAGGGCTTGTCACATGCTCACACTCAGTCCCGTGCCCTAGCCCATCGTCCAGACAAAGGCCTTGTCCCAGCTGCCAGCACATTCAGAAGTTGAGGGAGAGGGGACACTAGGGTGTGAGGATGTCAGAAGGGAATTTTACCCCCAGATGTCCACTTGTGCTTTAGATTTGTTTGCCTCAGGCAGAAGGCTTGGCAAAGCGTTCACAACAGGCGGTTCAGTTTTTCCTAATTAGCAGGCAAGTGCAGATCAGAATTCTTCTAGGAGTCCTTAAATGCTGAAAGTCACCCCAGCAATTTGTTCTTGCTTTCTTGGTCTTTCTGTAAAATCGCTGCACATATTCTTATACAATCAATGTAGAATCAGGGGTTAAAACAGATTTCTCCATTGAAATATATGGGCCACTTAAATCATATCCCATTTTTGGTAAATTAGAAGAGCATGAGAACTGGCTAACAGATAAAAATATAGGAACAGTTACTTAAACTGGTCTCTTATCAAGTTCATTAACTAAATTATATATATATATATATAAATAAATTGGCTTTCACATAACTGCATATATTATTCAAATATTTCTATATTCACTTTTTATAGGTCTTCACAAGATTTTTGTGGAATGCAGCAACAAACAGGTATTATCTCCTGTTTATGACTGAAGAAATTGAGGCTCAAAGAGATTATACTTATCTGATCAAAAGTATTTCACACATACCTAGTCAAGGGAGGAATAAAAGATCCTCATTTTCAGAACACCCCAGAATATTAGCACAACACAGGTTTTGTTGGCCTCAGCTCACTGGAGTTCAGAGAAGTGAGTCCATATTACCAGGAAAGACCCTGTTGCAGGAAATTCGACTTAAACACAATGGGGAGCATCCCAGTGTACCTATTGTTCTGCCTGCATCCATTCCAGACGCCCACTCAGACCCATAACCATAGCCTCACATACTGCTTTTTTCCAATGTCCTGCAGACAAGCCACTCACTTCTGATGAGCTCCTATAGAAAAAAGTCCCCAACAGAGAGGACCTGTCCCCTACCCTTCTCACCTCTCCACATTGCTGCTACTGGGATCTTGCCCAATTAATGCTTGGAATGTTTCCTGGCTTCTAGAACTTCCATCTGACTCCTCAGCTCCTTCAGTGTTTCCATTCTCATTGCTAGTTTTAGAGATCCAAGAACTGTGGGCTCCCTGAAGCCAGGTCATCGAACCATAGATGGAATTACGGTCTCCCAGCATTATGAGTTAGTGAGACCGTATGGGCTAAGCAGGGACTATGTCACAGTAAGTCCCATTACAGCCAGGAGAAAATGAGTTCTAACTTCCCAACTCCCAACTCCCAAGTAAACTTTGAGATAATGATGTGTTCACACACAGCAGAAGCCCAGTTATGCAGACTGAATAAATGGCTATTTTGCTTCAGTAAAGTTGACAGCTTGTTAATTATTACTGTTTGAAAAGAACCCCCTAACATAAATGTGCTAGATAGTAAGAGTATGTTTTGCTCATTACTTCTTAGCTTTGTGTTCTGTTCTGTTCTGTTTTGTTTTGCTGTTTTTACGTGAAACCAGATATTCTTTTTTTAAAAAAAAATTTTTACTATTCATTTTTAAAAAATTTCTTACATAGATAAATGGTTGCTGGGATGCCTTCCCTTCCCCCCTCCAACTTCTGAAGGTCTGTCCGTTCACTCAGACTCCTCTCTCATTGCTTGATGATTTATGTTCAGTCCATAAGTCTCTCTTCCTTTTCTGTGGTTGTGTCTATTTGACAGGTGAGGAACTGTGTTCCTGGTACACAGCATTCTGTGCATGAAGGATAGTAGTCTTAGCTTTGCATTGGGCAGCCTGTCCATGCTCATTTGAGGTTTAAAAATATCTTCTCATTGCTGGCTGCCCGTTCCAGTCTATTCTCCCAGTATATCCTTTGCCTCTTCACCCCACAGCTCTGCCTTCTGACTTGGGGGCCTTGCTCCAAGTCGTTTTCTGTAGTGAGGTTTCTCAGAGAGGGTAGGCATCCACCAATGGCCTTTGTAGATGATCTCCACTCTCTCCATTTACAGATTTGTTGTGGAGCCAGTTCTCCAACTCTGTGGGCTTCCTCTCCTGCAGTGTGGGGAGGGACTCCTTGTTTTCTTGGGTGGCATATCCTGAATTGGGGTCTTGGTTCATCCATTCCTGACCAGCTTGTAGGCACACTTTTGTGATAGGTCTTCATCATGGTTGTTTCTCCAGTCTGTTATGTTCTATGATAGTCCTTCTCCTGTGTCCTTCCCAGTTGAATCCTTAACTGGTCCCTCAAACATTCTATGTCACTGTTTGCAAAGTTTTCTTATTCCTCCTGAGGATTAGGTGGAGCAAGAGTGAACTGGCAAGACCTTCCCCACCCCCATTTTCCCTGACCCTGAGTGGGTCTTTTCTTGCCTGCGTGTTGGTCCAGTCGGGGTCTCCCAGGCCAGCCCCCGATGCCCTCTTACCAGCCAGCTTGACGGCAGAGGGTGCTCGGTGGGTGCGCAATTCGTGCAGCTGCCAGTCGGAGGCTGGCTGGCAGCTGCGGGAGCATGCCGATGAGGGCACGTGCAGCCTCCAGAAACCAGGTATTCTTCACTCCTCTCACTTCTTAAGCTGAAGAGACCTCTTGCTTGTTACTCAAAAAATCTTAGAATGAACCAAATTACATATCATACAGATTAAACATATTTGTATGTTTACTGGGTAGGAACAGAGACAGTAGTTTAAATATGCCCGGAAATACAAAGTTGCTCTGTTAAATGAATTTTTGAAAAGAAAAAGCAGGGATTAAATACTCATATGAAGACATGACTGCAAATCCTCCAAATTATCATTCATTGAGTAATCACACATGTGACATAATTTCAAGATCTACTAGACCTCACAAAGCTTATACTTAGTAAGTACAAATGGTTGCAAGAGCCATTGATGTGCAAAGTAATGATATCCTATCATGTGCAAAACTAAAAGCTGCTTGTTCATATAGTACCCCTGGTAAAACATTTCTGAGACTCTAGTTGAACTTGAGTTGGGACTGAAGGTTAAAATCCATTCTATTTAGATAAACTTTATGAGTTTCCTAAAAAGTCAGCTGATTCTTACAGATAGTAAATCCAGTCCAGTTTGAGCAAATTAACTTTGATTTTATTCAAGGAAAGAAGTATAAAAGGTAATCCCAGTCTCCTAACTCTTAAGATGTCAAATGTGAAGAGAATGCAAGTTAGATCATAGAAACACCTATTTTTTTTCCATATTGCAATAAGGTAAATTATGTCAGGTTGACACAGAAAACAATGAGAACATCCACGAATGCAATGCCTTGCTCCCATCAGCAGCCATTTACTAAAAACCCAAGGTACCATATTGGTACCTTGACCAATATGCTTCAATGTTCTTCTTCAGTGGGGTCTCATGGAACAAAAGTAAAGATATTTCTGCAAGGAGGAAGCAGAATATTATCCTCAGTCATCTCAATGTTTCTTTCTAACATAAAGCTTGATCTTAGTGTTACTATTTAGAAAATAATTTTTAAGCAACATATGGACACAGCTGTTTCTGTTTGGTATAGTTTTAAACTGAAGTGAGTTACATCTTCTTTAAAAAGGGGGTAAATTCTTATTCCTCTGTTAGACTTGAAGTCAAATAATTACTAATTGATAATAAACATGTCTAAAACTTTCAGTTCCAACCTAAAAGCATAGATACCACCATGACCTCTGCTCTTATTTGATCTTCTATTTTTTTTTTTTTTAGGAGAGACCATTCATCTATTTCCAAGTATAAACTTAATGCATAAATTCAATTTAGGTTTTAAAACTCTTTATTTTGTTTGATAAACAAAGAAAAGAAAAAGTGAAAATGCTCCCAAAATTGAATGTCTTTTTTAGCCAGAAAAATCGGCTATAACACAAACTATTAATTGTACAACTTTAAAAAGGAAAGTAGAAAAGTGAATATGTTAAAATACTTTAATACAGTTTACATTGTCTAGGACAATGAAAATAGAAGCTTTATGTTTTCCACCTCTATAAAAGGTCATAATATTTATAACCATTAAATATATGGCAATAATGTGCAACAGAACATTTTGCAAGAAAAGTAATGCTCTGCAATCTGTGCTACATGATATGTTGTCAGACACAGCTATCGGGCATATGAAATATACCTAGTCCAATGAGTAGCTAACTTTTACTTAATTCAATTTTAATTTATTTAAAATTAAAATGGCTTGTGACCACAGAATTAGAGTACCCACTGACATGTAGTGCATCAATACAAAAGATTAAAATCTGCATGTTGCAAGTATGACAAAACTAGAAGAAGAAACAACAAACAGGAGGTAGCGGTAAAACCAAACTAACAAATACTTCTTGACACTTACCACATATGATGACAATTGAGAGCTACCTGGAGTAGACAGACCCTACCCTGAAGCAAAATCCAAGCAGTGGTATCTTAAGCATGCATGACTTAATTAGTAAAACAAGGTTATAGAAAGGAAATCACAAACAAGGTAATGACCTACAATCTGCCACACAAAATGAAGAAGTGAGAGGAAGATTAGGATCACTAGGGTTTAAAAAAAAAAACACATATGTTTATACATGTCATTATACATTTGTCCAGACCTACAGTGTACAACATCAAAAATTAGCCTTAATGTAAATGTTATCCTTAATTAATCGTAATTAACTCTCAGTGATCATGGTGTATTATTACAGGTTCATGGATTGTAACAAAATTACCTCTTTGGTCAGAGATATTGATAATGGGGAACACAAGTCACAGCAAAGCTCTAACTTTCTCAATTTTGTTGTGAACCTAAATCTGCTCTGAAAAAATGTCTATTTTAAATTTTGCTAAAAGAATTAAGAAGGAGGTAGAAGGGGATTCCCAAGAACAGAAAAACAAAGCATCATGAGTTCCTGTTAAGAGGAGCAGGCCTAGAAGTTTTAGAGCAGATGTGGGCTGGGAAGCCAGAGGAACAAATGAAAGCTTGTGGCAGGACCTGCCAAGGAGATTGGCATTTCTGTTGCAGCTATTTGAAAGACATGGAAGTTAATTTTCTGAGAACTGTGTATAAGATATAATATCTACTGATGCAATTATAGAAAGTGAAATTATGTTTTTCATGACATAAAATACCTGACTCTTTGATGGACTGGTGTTTCATTTTTTTCTTGTTTATAAAATTAATACATGTCACAAAATTTTGTCGTTAAATTATTCTCTCTCTTTACTTTTTATATGTGTGGTATGATTAAGGCCTCTCATTTTTTGATATAGCTTTCTATTTGTTACTACTTTCTCCATTTTTGCAACTACTGTTCTGTTTTCAGACTGTCTTGGATATAGTGATAACTAAAGTTACATTGTATTAACTAGGTCATGTGAGCAATACCTTCTTATAGATATAAGTGTTTTGAGTAAACAATCCAAGAGAATTACTGGGAGATGAAAACTGCATCTGAGGTCTATATGAATAAATGTGCCATCACAGATGTAAGGATTCTCAGGAAAATATCATCCCCCTCTACAAACAATGAGCAGTTTACTGAAGGACTAAGAACTCATTAGGAAAAAACTTAAAACTGGAACTGAAGTTAATTTTGTGGCTACCACTGAAAGCTTCAGTGAAGACTTTCCCTTCTGTGTTTGCCCACTTCCAGGAAACACACATTATAAGCTGAAATGACAAGCATTTGCACACTTACACTCAGACTCTGGAAGAGTGCTGCTGCAGGATACAGCCTGTCAGAGATTTCCCTTGGCATCCTCAGGGCCTCTAACCCTGACTGAAATCAGTCATGTGACCCAGTGTTCTGAACTCAAATGGACTTCCATGACAGCTATTTGCTTTTTATTTTAGTACCATCTGAAATTTTTAAAAGATGTCATCAGAATCTAAAGGGGTCAAACCTTAACCCTTTACAATAGAAATATCTAGTTCTCCATCTTTCACACTCTAACACTGCTTTCCAGCTATCTAATATGAGGCTGATCTGGTACTTCTCAGGGGTCCCTCTTCAGAGATCAGGCGACCAGCAGGGCTATTTCCAGTTCGAAATCAGACCAAGAAGAGCACTGCTGAACAGGAAGACCATCACTGATCCCCTCTCAGAGCACAAATGAAGGCACAGCCTGCAGCAAGCACTGATGAGGTGACGAGGTGCTCAGGAATGCAGACACCTGTAAAAGCAGGCACAGACAATAACAGTCACCTGTCCAGCCTGATCCACCAGGTGGAAAGGGTGTGTGTGGCCTTGACTGGGGCTTGAATTTGGCCTGTGGAACAGAAGAGAGGAAACCTGCACCTGCAGGGGTGGAATGCAGCCTGTGCCCTCCCAACACCAAGGGTTCTTCCTGGCGAAGGGCTGTTCCTTTGCCACGACAGCCTTCTTCACAACCCCTGAGTGCTGCACATGGGTTGAGAGCTCCTGCTGTTTATTTGAACAGTGATGCCACTCTTTCTTGTTGGAAAGTCAGTGTCAGTTATACCCTGGGATCTGAGACTTAAAGTAACATCTTTCTTATCAGGAGGAACCGCATAAGAAATTACTAAAGCAAGAGAAAATGTGCTGCAGCTATTCTATCCTCCTCTCTCCTTGATGGGAATAAACCACAGAACTTATTTCTGATATGAAAAGGACATGGGTCCTCCCCCAGATAATTATCTATCTATCTATCTATCTATCTATCTATCTATCTATCTATCTATCTATCTATCTATCTATCTATCTATCTATCTATCTATCTATCTTCCATCTATCATTTTGGTATGATGAAATCCACCCCATGTTTATATAGGTAGATAGGTAGCTAGAACAATATTTAATCTATATACATATACACACTTAATCCCATACATCCTGTACAAATGTGTATACTTAGAGTTATTGCAAAGTGCTGCTTGAATCTTCCAAAGGTAAGTGACCTATGTGGATAAGGGGGCCAAGGAGAAAAGGAAGGAGAAAGGAGGAGGGGGGTAGAGGGGGGGATTGAAGAAAAAAGGAGGGGAGGAGACAGAAAGTTGGTGAATGAGATAGAGACAGCCATCTAAGAAGTAGTAGAGTAGGAGTGAGAGGGGAAAGCACCTCCCCAAATACCAGCCTGCCCTACTTAACAGGGTTCAGACTGATGGATAGACTGTCCCCAGGATTTCTGCTTCAATACTTTTCCAGCAGTTGGGGTGGAGGCCCTGGGAGGGGTGGTGCCCTGATGGTCTTGGGGGTTCTGTATGGCCTCTAAGCTTCCATGCCTCTGGCCACCACTGGCCCAAATGTAGACCCTAATTCTCCCCCACCCCTAGTAATATAACCTTTGCATGAACTTCAGTGTTGCCCTTGCTTTCCATCTTTCTCTTAGTTATTTCTTGAACAAATCATTATGCTGGTGAAATGTCAAATGTTGTTTTCCTTGGCAGATACAGAGCCCAGGGCAGGGGTGGGAGAGAAAACAAAATTCCTACACTATTTTAAATGCTGCAGGGGATAAATGGGACACACACACACACACACACACACACACAAAATCACTCAGTGGTGATTCTAGTGCAGCCCCAGGGTCCAAGGTGCCACATTACCCAAAGAGGGATATTTCCTATCCCTTGGAATGGTCTGTGCCCAAGCCCTGCTTCCTTCCCTCATTGTGACCCCTAAGTAAGCACTAGTCCTAAACACATCATTCGATCTTTGTTCCAGTCCTCTTCTGCTTAAAAGCTTTCATATCGTTGGGAGCCAAAATTGAAAAGTATGTTTGAACATGATTGGATGGATTTGAGTCCCAGTCTTGTTCTGAGTGGTCCATGAAAACTCTGGCTTTGATTTTGTGACCTGGGGCTGCATAAGATTTCTCTGGAGGTTTACATGTTTATGGAAGAAGTCAGGGCATTGTCCAAGCACTTGCCACAGTCCACTTGTTTACTACATGTTTTGCTACCAGTGCCTCAAGGCACTATTCTGACTCCTCTGTTCTTTTGCAGGAATGCTTCCCGTGGGAACATGCACTTGCTGTGGCCTTCTCACAAACCTCAGTGTATTTCTAAGCACTTCTCACCCCCCCCTAAGAAATTCAATCAGAAAATCAATCTATGAAATATTTCTGTAAGGCATTTCAGAATAACTGCATCACCATGGGCAACATGTGCTCTGAGTCATCTAAAGGAAAGGGTTGTCCTTCAGTCCTTTCTAATGTACTCCCCAGAGTGGAGTGTGAAGCATTGAGATGTGCATTTTTATGCTACTGTGCTTCTGATCACTCAGAAGTCCACTAGTAGAATCCTCCAATTGCTATTTTCACATACAGCAAGCTAAGCAGGCTGTAAGGGGTTGTGTTCATCTTATGAGACATTAATAAGAGCCAGGACATTCAAATGACTGGACTGCAATCATTTGGTAGGAAGCTCTATGAATGACATCACAGGAAGACACAGACATCACAGGATCCATTAAAGTTCCTGCAAAGTGGTGAAAGAACTTCGAAAGTGTCACAAACACAAGTTTGAGGCTAAAATGCTGTGTGACCTTTGCTCCTAGGTGACAGCTTTTCTCTCATAATACCTGCTCTACAAACTAAAGTTCTTTTGTCTCCCATAGAAAATGACAAACCCCTGGGGTCCCAGGGTCCTCACTCTGTGCCCCACACTCACATTAGTGGCATGACTCCAGAGTTCATCTGCATGGACATCTGGAATTCTGTAGTGTTTTCTCCATCCCCACTGCACATGGTGAGGCCCACGATGAACACAATACTAGCCTCTGTTTCTGATGTGTTACTAAAAACTCCACCCTCATTCTATAATACACTTTTATTCTGTAACCCACTCATATGATTCAAAAAGCTATGTGCCACACCACTTCCTCCTTCCAGGGTGTCTAGGAAAAAATTGCATAGAATTACCAGTGATGAACAACATCAACTTCCTTTTCAGGATCCTCCAGAATACAAAACCAATAGCTGTTTATATGTAGAAAGAAAAAATATTTCAAAAAGTAGACTAATGTTGGAATTGATTAATCCCAATTTCACAAAGTATTCCAGTCTGAAGACCCAGGGAAGAATTGCATATTGCAACTTGAATCTAGAACAGAATTTGATCTTCCTTGCTTATCTGTTTATTTGCAAGATCTTCAGTAGCCCATTACACAGGAGAATCTGCTTTTTCAAAGCCTCCTGATGTTAAATGTTAATCACATTTGAAAATACTTTCATAGAACAGCTCAACTATTTTTTTGCCAAATATCTGCATATCATGGCCCAGTTGACATTCAAAAATTACCATCACGTCACCCCAGATCTGGTCTCCCATATGCATGTCTATATAAAAGGAGCAAATTGCTCTAGAAGGTGGCCAACACTGCGTTCACTACCCTTATCACAAAGTAGTACGAGTCTCAGTTGGATGACTGTTCTCTGTCCCAATCTCCACCCCACAGGATGTCTCTTTGAAAGGGCATAGGCATCACCAAAGGCACCAAGTCCTAGGTTATAAATTAGCAAGTTCATAGAAGCATGCCATACAGTTATAAAAAGAGTTGACTACTGAGTCAAATTTTATTCACAACTCAATAGAGTGGAATTTATAAAGAATACAAAATCTCATCAAATAAACTCCTAAAGCTGAGACCATCCTATATATTGTGACATATTGGATTGTTCAATTAGTGTGGAGTCTGAAGATGCAGTTATTGGTAGTAATTAGTTATGAAATGTCTCCCATATTTGGTGAAGCGTTTTTTTGTGAGTGCTTTCCTTCTAGTTTCCTTAGGCTATTAGTAGGTGGAGGAGACACAACATGTGTCTTCAGGATATGAATCTTGTATCAATGCCCAGTTCATATTCTGGAGACCAGTGCACAAAGGAAGATGACTCAACTATCCTCAATGGATTTCCTGAAAACTGACTCATAGTCTATGTGAGGCCTCCTGGGAATTTCCCTTTCTTGAAACAGAACTATCATCTCTTGCCTTAGCATTGTTTTTACAAGAGTAAATGTGTCACCCCTGCAACCACCTTGTGTCTCACTAGAGGATGAATGGAGAGCAAAACCACCAGACAAACAGAAATGTAATTTTTGATCTCTGCTTACCTGAAAATATGTACAAATTAGTCAATTTTCAATTGTGTCAGTGTTTTTGAATACATCCAAATAAATAAAGAGCAATTTCCAATTGCCCAACTTTCCTATGCAAAGATGGAGCTGATAAAATTAATAATAAAATGAATGTTGATTCTGCATTAAACACTGTTTAGTTCACATCAACCCTGTGTGATGGGTACCAGTATCATCTCCAGATTTTAGACAGGAAAACTAAGGAAAAAAGCATTAAATAATTTTGCCTGATTCAAACAATACTGATGGAGCTGCTCTTTTATCTTAATTTTAGTTTTTAATAATTAGAAAGATAGCATGTACACAATATTTAATGTATATATAGTATATGTATAGTAAGTATATATATATACTATTTAGTGCATATAGATACTCAGTAACATTTTATATATTACAGTATATAAAATAATATAAAAAATAAAATAGTACAAAAAAAGATTATAGGAAAAAATAAATTCCTGTCTAACTCCTTCTCCTGGTTTCATAGTTAAAGCAATTTTAAATGTTTCTTATGATCATTTTTTAAATGGTTTTCTCTCAATGTTTACCAGCCCTCAATGTAGGTAATATATGCTTTCATCTATTTCTTGATTTTTAGCTTTGAGTAATATCTATTGACTTCTCTGCATAGCATGGAAATTAGGCTCATTTATATTTCTACCTCCTCAATTTTGAGGTGTATATATTAGTTCTAATGATTACCTATTATTACATATATTTAAAATTTGTCTATTATTGGTCATATTTCTTTATTCTTCATCCTTATCATTTTGGGTGAGTGTAAATGTGAATATCTGATCCCCAGTCTATCATTCAATCTGTTCTCTCTATATTATTTTCTTTATCACAACATAGTCATTACAGTTTTGCTCATGAGTAGATTAAAAGGCACAAAACAGCAATGTTTTACAAAATTATGATAGTGTAAATAGTGCTTCCTAAGACAGTGGTAGTACCAGGTATCTTTTCTCTGCATTTAGTATCTCAACATTTGACCCACTAAAATTGATTTTTCTGTCTCCAAGATCAAATGCACTTTCTCTTCTAACATGGTATTAATATCTTGAACATTCCACATTTTGATTGGTTCCATATTTGAGCCTAGCTCTCTCAGATAGATTTATTTATTCAAAACATTAATTCATTCTTTTATCTAATATTACTTTCCTATTTTAGAACTGTAAACTATTTAAAATTAAAATTTATGAAGAGATATAGTATGGAACTTAAAGGAAATATGTAATCTGTGTATATTTCTTATAGAATATGATTTATACATTATCTATATTTAATATATAATGCATAATCTAAAATACAATCTAGATATGCAATCTAAGAAACACAGAAGCTGAATTTTTCAAATGATGCAGAAGTGCACTGCTTTTCTAAGTTGAGCTAATATTTCTTTTAATAAGCTCTTTTCTTTCTTGGGAACTTCCCTTCTAAATCTACCTTCCTCTTACTTATAGTCTCACAAAAAAAAAACTTGGTGTGTTCCAAACACTCTGGCATACCTAAGGTGAATCTGAAATTTGTACCCCAAATATGGACAGTATTAAAATTTAGGCACTGGTGCCATTAGCTGTGTCTGAAAAACACATAGGCAAAAGAGGCCTAAACAGGAAGGGTGCTTTTACTTTGTTGCAAATTCCAGGTGTGAACCTGGAAGAGAGATTGTATCTTCTAGGGTGTGTGTAGAGGGAAATTGGAATCTTTGGCTTTTAGGGAAAAAAGAGGAGAGGAAAGGAGCGAAGACTGGAGAGACACCTTTGGGGAGAAGAGAGAGATGAGAATGATAGCCCGAGTGACGAAGGTGAGCAGAAGCTTCCTAGAAGAGAGAGCTGGTGGTGGCAAGGAACCATGGTGACTGGTAGAAGAGTGTCCTGAGCTGGAGAGTGTGGCATTGCAGCAAGGTGACATGGAAAGCTGGTACCTGGAGACAGGGGTATGGAAACCTGACTTGTATATCAGCATTTGTTCAAGTTTGAAGAGACTTGGAGAGGCAGAGTAGCACGGAACACTGGAGAAGAAGCAAAGAGAAGATGCTGAAGAATGACTGGACTTGGCAGAGTGTTTACCTCTCAAGGGACAAAGGTACACCATCTTGGACATGTGTTTGGGACTTTTAGACTAAATGGTGACTTAGGTAAGGTAACTGCCACTTATATCATTATGAACTTTTTTCCTGTTAATGTTCCCTTGTAAATAAAATCCCTTGTTTAACGGCATTTGACTAGCAACTGCTATGCACGCACTGGTGGTATGAACATGAGGGAACCTGGGTGGCAGAAGCCACATTTTAAATGTGACTTGTTGGCAGTTGAGGCTTCTTCCCCCTTTGCACCCTATTTCAAATCTATATGTTCTGGATATCATGTCTTCCTCTTCTTTTGCTGTATTTCCTAATTTTCCTGAAATTAATTCTTAACAGACTTTATATGAGAGAATGTGTATCTTTTGCTCTCATCCATTTCCCACACCAATGAGAAAGCATCTTTAAACATCACAGTATAGATTTTTCTCTCTTCATGAATTTTTTTATTATATACATAATTGCAAATAAACAAATGCAAATGGCCTTTTAGACAGTGCTTCCTATGAGTCAGGAAATTTTTTCCAAGGCAAAAATCTCCTTTGCAGCCCCAGTTTCTTCTTACAGCAACTGGGTCTTTGCCCTCCTCCTATTTTTGATAATGTGAACCCTAGCTATTCCAGCCTCCTGAAAGGGAACAGTGAGACACTTTTGCCTTCTGCCTGCCTTACATTCTCCTCCTGGGAAATTTGTTGCTATCTCCTGTTAATAAGTGAAGTTTTCTGTCTCAAGCCCTACTCTTACATATTGACTTACTTCTCCAACTAAGACTATTTCTTCTTCACTCCTTACCTTTGAATGGTGGGATCTCAGGAGTAATGAGAGATTAAAGCATAACCTAGTCTGCAGTTTTAAATCACACATATGTCCTTTTGACTCAACATTTGTTTCCATTTTTTTATTTGTTTCAAATTCCACCTATCAGCACAAGAGTTTAAGCCTGTTTAGATAGAATTAATCAAGATCTTTACTACCTCCAGGAGAGAAGAATTAAAAACTTCCAATATCAAAGTATTTGTATTAATTTTCATCTTACCCTTAAATTCTTCATTTACATTTAACTTTAATACAGATAAAAATTAAATGAGTACTAATAATGGTAGCTAATATTAGTTTGAATTGCAGTAGCTTATCTATTAGCATACAAAAACTTGTGTATGTGTTCATTTGAAAATCTATTGTGCGAACATATTCATGTACAAATCTCTGAGTTACTGCTTACTAAATGTTAATATTTTAAAGTGATAGAATGGGATTTATAAGGTTTTATATGTAATCTGAAAATCTGATTAAATCAAGCTCAATAATTAATAATATGAAAGGTATTAATTTGAAGTATCTTAAAATGAAAATGTAAATTTGAATCAATTACAGAATCTAAAGAGTGGGCTTAGGAAAAAGACATAAATATATTGTCATAACTATGTTTTAACATATGTTGCAGCTTAGTTATCTGTTATCACATATTACTTCCTAGTATAGTAGTAGAAATAGGATTAATAGTAATTTTTATTGAGTTTTAGACTTTTCAGTTTATCAGGTAGATACTGTTATCTTCCACATTTTCCTAGTAAGGACATGAAGATGAGTATAGAAATAATTTTGAAATTCTACTGGAACTGCAAGGAAAAAATTTGCTGTGTCCAGCAACTGCAATGCTAGGTAATGTGAGAGGAACCTGAAATGTAATCTTCCCAGAGAAAATACCATGATAATAGAGTAGTAACGATTGAAACCAGTAGTTGTCCCCTATACAGCTCTTTAATTCTGAAGCCAGTACCCCAATATGGGTAGTATTGAAATTTAGGCATTGATGTCATTAGCTCTATCTGAAAAACACAGAGGTAAAAGAGGCCTAAACAGGAAGGGTACTTTAATTTTGTTGCAAATTCCAGGTGTGGACCCTGGAGGAGTGAATATATCACCTTGATTGAGGGTGTGTAGAGAGCAATTGGAGCCTTTGACTTTTAGGGAAAAAAAAAAGGAAGAGAGATATGAAGGCAAGAAGCAGAGTCTAGAGGAGACAGAGAGAACTTTTGGGGAGAAGAGAGAAGAAAAAGGCAGGTGGGTAAAGTGTAGCTTGAGTGACCAAACTGGGCAGAAACTCCCTGAAAGAGTGAACTGGTAGTGGCAAGGAGCCATGGTGGCTAGCAAAGGAGTGGCTGGTGTGGAGAGTGTGGCACTGCAGCAAGGTGGCATAGTGAACTGGTACTTGGAGATGGGCAGGAAAGCTGATTTGTGCATCAGCAATTGTGGAAAAATGTTTGAAGAGCCTTGGAGAAGCTGAGCAGCTTGGAACACTGGAGAGAGAGGAAGCAAAGAGAAGATGATGGAGAAAGACTGAGTGAATTGTGCTGAGTGCCTGCCTCAGGTTTGGAGGGGCAAAAGGGCACCATCTTGGACATGTGCTTGGAACTTTTGGACTAAATGATGACTGGGGTAAGATAACTGGCCATTTGTGGCTTTGAAAACTTCATTTTCTTGGTTAACTTTCCTTGTAAATAAAACCTGTTGTTAAATTGTTTGTGACTTTGGCAACTGCTACATGCCGGTGAAGTGGACCTGTGGTTTGTTCGTGGCTTTTGCCCCTTTTGACCCTATTTCAATTCCAGCTGTTTTCTTAAATTAAGATGTCTTTGAAAGGAGACCACCAGGCCTCAGCTTTTAAGCTTCCATCCACATGCATAGTATTTCATCTTTTGGCTTTTTGTATAAGGAAGACCATGCTGAAATATGCATTGACTCATTTCTGGACTTAACCTGGGTCAGTTACAACTTTCCCATTAGGTCTTAAGTCAATAATAACTGCATGCCAAATACTAAAAGTTATTTTGGAAGGGGGAATTACTAATAGCAAGATGTTGCTTCCTCACACAAATGTTTTACAATCAACTAGGGCACAAAAGCGGGATTCTTCTTAAAACATTCTGTCAAGATAATATTGACTTATCTAGAGCCAAGTGCATTAACACCAAAGTCAATGGGTTTTTTCTACTAGCTGCCTGTTATCAGACAACACTTCCTGTGTGTCTTTGGAGACTAGAATACCAAGACTGGAACATTAAAAAAAATCGGTAAAGACTTTACTGTTCCAGTATAAATAGTTTACTACTTCTTTGTATATTAGTTGTCTATAAAGTGTGGTTTTATTTCTGAGCTTTCAATTCAGTTCCATTGATCTCTGTGTATGTTTTTTGTTTTATTTATCATGTCTAGATATATAGTTTGAAGTCCCTGAGTTTGATTATTCACTTATCCCAGCTTTAGTCAGAGAAATGGGAGATATATATTAATTATTCCATATGAATTCCAGTCATCTTTGTTCTGCTTCTTTGAAGATATTGGGATTACTTTGAATCTATATGTTCTTTGGGTAGGATGCCATATTGATAATATAGATTCTTCTAATCCATAAGCAAGATGTGTCATTCAAGTTCTTAGTGTCTTCTATTTCTTTCCACAATGTTTTATTATTTTCCTCCTAAAGGTCCTTCCTTCACATCCTTTGCTAGATTTATTCCAGATATTTATTTTTTGTTGTTGCTGAGATTTGAGTGACTTTCTTATTTTTTTTTCTTTTTCTCACTCATTATTTGTAATAAGATGGCAAATGATATGTTTTTGTTGATTTTGTATCCTGTGAACTAGTTTATTATTTCAATTAGTTTTGCTAAACTAGTTTATTATTTCAATTAGTTTTTCTGTGGACTCTTTGGAGTTCTCTCTATATCTTCTATATCATCTGCAAGTAACAATAGGTTTTCCTATTTTTTTTCCAATTTGAATTACTTCATGCTTTTTCTTGCCTTCTTGCTCTAGTTATAACTTCTCGAACTAGAAGTCATTTGTTTCCAATATATTAAATTATAGTGATTAAAGTGGTTATCCTTGTTTTGTACCAGGTCTTAATGGAAAGGCTTTGTTTTTCACCATTGAGAATGAAACTAGGTGTGTGTTTGTCATATATGAGGATTCCTCAAAAACTTAAATGCATGTATACCAGATAATCCACAAATTCCATTCTAAGATATTTATCCAAAAACACAAAATCACTAATTTGATAGGAAAAATACACTCCTGTGTTTACAACAGCATTATTTATAACAACCAAGAATTGGAAACAACCTAATATGCTCCAAAAAGATGAGTGAATTAAGAAGATATAGAACATA
Organism: Uropsilus gracilis; assembly: GCA_004024945.1. Classification (NCBI taxonomy): domain Eukaryota; kingdom Metazoa; phylum Chordata; class Mammalia; order Eulipotyphla; family Talpidae; genus Uropsilus; species Uropsilus gracilis. Next base: position 149,868 of record PVHY01001125.1, on the reverse strand, counting down.
TACAAAAAGGAATACTACCCATTGATCAAAAAAAAAAAAAAAATCATGCCATTTGTGGTAACATGGATGGATCTAGTAAGGATTTGTCTAAGCCAAGCAAGCCAGAGGAGAAAGATAAGTGCCAGATGGTTTCACTTATATGTGGAAACTAGAGAATCAAAACAAAATATCATACAAAAACAAAAACTATAATGCTGATCTTTGAATGCAGTCAGTAGATCTGAGACACTCAAGATGGGAATGGCAGGGGCAGAGATGATTCTATTGTGAATGGTATGGTTCTTTTGATTTTGTCTTCTTGAGATTGCTTATTTGTAGAGGAAAGCTACCGATTTTTGGCTATTAATTTTGTGGCTGTTGACTTTACTGAATTAGTTCTTTTTTTTTTTTTGCATTAAGGAGTATTTCTGTGAATTTTTTTTTCATCTGCATATAATGAGAGTTTCACTTATTTATTTATTTATTTATTTATTCATTTATTTATTTATTTGTTTGTTTATTTGTTTGTTTGTTTGTTTTTGCTATCTGGATTGCTTTTATGTCTTTTTCTTGTCTTATTTACCAAGCTAGAACTTCCAATACCATGTTGAAAGTTAATGGGGGAGAGTGGGCATCCTTGTCATGTCCCCCATCTCAATGGAAATGATTTAAGTTTTTCATCATTAAAGATAATGCTTGCTGTGGTTTTATCTTATGTGACTTTTATTATGCTAGGATATGTCCAATTGGTTCCAAGTTTTTCAAGGACCTTCATCATGAATGGATGCTGGACTTCATCAAATATTTTTTCTGTGTCAATTGATATGATCATATGCTTTTTGGTTTTTCTCCTTATTGATTTGATGGGCTATGTTGATTAACTTTTGGATGCTGAACCATCCCTTTGCCTCTGGGATAAACTCTACTTGGTCATGGTGTATGATACCTTAGATATATTGTTGGAACCGATTTGTCAGTATTTTATTTGGGGTCTCTTGCATTTGTATTCATTACAGAGATTGGTCTGCATTTCTCTTTGTTTGATTTGGTATTATTGTAATGCTTGCTTCATTGAATGTACTTGGCGTTTTCCTTCTTTACTTTTTTAGAAGAGTTTTTGCAATATGTGGCTTATTTCATCTTTAAAAGTGTGGTAGAATTCGTTTGTGAAAACTTCTGGTCCTAGGCTCTTGTTTTTAGAGAGTTTTGATTACTACTTGAATTTCACTGCTTATATTTGGTTTGCTTAGGATCTCTAGTTACTCTTTGTTCAACTTTGGGGTATTGTATAGTTCTAAAATTTTGTCCATTTCTTCCATGTTGTACTTGTTTGTATATAAATGTTCGTAGTAATCTCTAATTATTCTCTGGATTTCTACTCTTCTGTATTTTCTCCTCTTTTGTTTTTGATCCTGCTTATTTAGTATCTCTATTCTTTTCTTTGTGAACCTTGATAGAAGTTTATCAATTTTGTGTTTTTGAAGAATCAGCATTTGGTTTTGTTGATCTTTCAGATTTCTTTAAAATTTCTAATTCATTTATTTCTGCTTTAAATTTATTTTCTGTCTTCTGTGGGGTTTTGTTGGATTTTTTATTGCTCTTTTCCTAGTTTCTCAAGTTGGAAGATTAGGTTATTTGTGTGCTTATTTCTTGCTTTTGAATATGGGTCTGCTATACACTTTCCTCTTAATATTGCTTTTGCTGAGTCCCAAAATTTCTGGAATGGTGTGTCCTTTTTGTCATTTGTTTCCATGTATGTTTGAATTTCTTCATTGATTTCCTCACTTATCCAGTGGCCTCTCAGTAGCATGTTGTTCAGTGTCCATGTTAGTGGGTTATCTCCCTGCTTTCTTTTCATTGTTTATTTCTAGTTTGATGACTTTATGGCTGGTATTATTTTAATCTTTATGTATTTATTAATGTTTCTCTTGTACCATAATTTATAGTCAGTTTTGAAGAATGTTCTGAGTGCATTTTAAAAAAGTATTTTTTTAATTTATTTGGAGGTTTAGTGTCATATATATATATCTATATGGTCCATATGATCTAGATCTTCATTTAGAGCTACTGTATCTTTGTTTGTGTCTTGTTAACTTGTCCACTGGTGCAAGTGGAGTGTTGAATTCTACTACCACATATATTTTCACCAATATTTGTTTCAGAGCTGCTGATAATTGCCTAATAATTGAGTTTTGGTGCTCCCTCATTGGTGAATATATATTGATGAATGCCAAGTTTTTTTAGTGTATTAATCCTTTTATCATTAAGTAGCATCCTTCTTTGTCTCCTGTATTCTGTGTCTCTTTTGTCATCTTTGTCTCCTTTTTTAAAGTTAAAGTTTGTTTTATCTGTTCTAAGTATGTCTACCTCTACTTTTTTTTTTTTTTTTTAGGGGACTGACATTTGCTTGCAGGATGTTCTCCCAGTCCTTTACTTTCAGTTTGTGCTTATCTCTAGAGTTCAAATGGTTCAAATGTTTTTCCTGGAGAAAGCAAAATGTTGAATTCTGGTTTTTAATCCAGCATGCAACTCTGTGTCTTTTAATTGGTAAGTTTAAACCATTAACATTTAGGATGATTATTGATTTGTGCAAATCTGAGGTTGCCATTTTGTACTTCTAGCTAATACCTTGTTCTGTCTTTCCTGTTTGTTCTGTTGGCTTAAATCTTAATGTTTCCTATAAAATTGCTTGCAGAAGAAGTTTAGTAGTAGTGAATTTCTGAAGATATTGTCTAAGAAAGTTCTTTTTTTCCTTCATAAAGGTAGGAGATCTTTGCAGGGTAGAACATACTTGGCTGACATTTTTTTGTCTTGGAATTTTTGAATTTGTGGCTCTAGTTTCTTCATGCTTGAAATGTTCATCAGAGAAATCTGATGTCAACCTTATAGTTTTTCCTTTGTATGCAGTCTGTTTCCTTTCTCTTGCAAGTTTCATTATTTTTTTCTTTCTCCTGAAATTTTTGTACTTTTACTATGTGTCTGGCTGTGATTTTCCTTTCACTAATGTAGTTTGTTGTTCTTCAAGTTTTGAAGTTCACCTCAATTAATTCCTGATTAGCTTTTCAGTTCCATGATTTTCTCTTCATCTTCTGGAATTACTACCTATATAGTTTCTTTCTTCGTGGCAGCTGATAAATTTCTTAAGTTTTTTATTTCATTTTTCTTTTTATTTCTTTTTATTTTATTCTTTTTCTCTATTGGTTCATTTAATTTGATATCTTTGAGAGTACTGATTCTTTATTCCATTTCATCTTCTCCCACCTGTGTGTTTTTCTGCCTCAAGTTAAAAGGAAAAAGACTCCTCTACTGAGCTTTGCTGGAGATTGCTGGTGCCAGCTCAGGTACTAAAGCTTGGGGTGTACTGGCTTCCTAATTTCCTTGTGGGGTACACTATATACAGGGCCCACCCTACAATACACTAAAAAAAACTAAAAAGAAAATCTAGTTAGCATAAGGTTTTTCATACAAACCTAAATGCTAAGACCAGGTGGACAAAATGATATAGTTGAAGGCTAGTTTTATAATTGTGCTATGTAATACCATTGCTGAGTTCACAGACTTGAAATGAATTAGAAATTTCCAAAAGATACCCAAACACGTTTTTCCTACTCTAGTATTATCCCAACAATTCCAGTCTTTTACAGTGCCCATTTTAGTACTAATTAAATTAAATACAAGTTTATTAAATTGCTCCATATAAAGCTCCTCTCCCTCAAGATGTGCTAAGCTTTTGTGGTAAGGTATAGATACACATATATGCATATACATATGTGTGTATGTATGTGTTTACTAGTGAATAAAGGGTCCTTGCTTAGTGCTCCCCCAAGTGAGCAAAATACTCCATGTTCATTTTATGAGTTCAAACCAGTATACTGCTACTGGACATGCCATATTTTTGCTTTATAGCAGTAATTCTCTGGGGAAAGTTAGTTTCATCTTCCTAGCCCATTCCTAAAGAAAATCTCTCCCAGCAAAATTAAATTATTATGTGCATTATAGAGTGTACTAGAGAATGTGCACACAAATTTAAAATGCCAATAGAGTCATGAAAATATTTCAACCATAATAACTCATACATGTGTGATGATGTTTGTTTTCTACTCCATTTAACACATTGCTGATACATACACGCTAAGGTGAAATCTTTAAAACACTTGTTTTACAGAAAAGGGATGATGTAACCTTCAACCATTTACCTACAGGTTTTTCCTTCTACCAGACTCTACAAGACACATCATGCCCGCCTGGTGGACATCATGCCATTTGAATTTACGTAACACTTGATTAGAACAAATGTCTATTCTTTTCCTTTGCATCTCATGGTTCAGTTAATTACCACTTCTTGGCTTGATGTCTAGCTTAGCAGTAAAAAAGGAATCAGGTGATTTTATTATATCTGCAAAAATATATTCTTTTCATTAGAAATGTAAGTTCTTATTGATTTTTAGGAGGAAAAATTTGCAGGAATAAAAATTTTAATACTACTACATATATTACTAAAGTTTAATTGATATTTTAAGTTATATCTTACTCCTCATTTAGACCATCTAGTAGTTAGATACAGTAGTTAGCACTCTAAACTATCAACAGATATTTTCTGTCTTTCCTAAAGTCAGTGGAGAGAACATAATCATTAGTGTCTGATAGTAACAGGTGCCCGATAATTTAGACCAATTCTGCAATCTAGAAAAAGAGAAAATATGTGTGTGTGGGGGGGGCAAGGTAGTAGAAAATATGGTGGTAATCATTAGTGTTACCATAAATTATATTTAATCCACTTCCCTTGTAGGATTTACTTGTGGCATTCTATTGGATGAATGAGACCATGCGATAAGTCTGCCCTGTTAGTCAGGAGTGAAATTGATATGTATCACTTCCCAGGCAAACATATAATTGCTGGTGTAAAATTTTCCAGAATTCTGTCTTCCTCTGACACATACCTGACAGCATTCTAGACAATGATATCTCCATCAACCTGGTTTTTGGGGACAAAAATAATCAGAATGTCTCTTGAATTGTAATAAGCATATTTATGGGTATAACCATAATTTGCCACCACATCAATGGGTCAGTACTAGTTACTGTAGCACAGCATTGTTGGACTCTGTTGCAACTACACTGCATCCCCCAATCTAGTTCATGCAATTTGGTGTCAGGAGCTTCAGGAAAGCTGTGTGTCCCATAGCACATTAGATCTGCCAAAAGTGAACTTCAGACAATTTGGCTTAGACAGTCTGGAGTACAGTGAGAGGGGTGAGCTTGGCTGTATTTATAAGCATCTTATATTTATTCCAAGTGTAACATTAACAGACACTCTTCCTTTGTGATAACTTATTTTCAAAGAGTGTGCAGAAGTGTTCTTTTTGCTTCCTTTAACCTCAGAGGGTTGGTAATTGTTGACACTTTCAGTAGGGAAAGGAATAAATTCAATAAACTCCATTTCTAACCTTTGCATCTAGGAAAAATGGAACACAACCCTATCTCTACAAATAGGATTCCAAGTAAACTACTTTAGAGAGTAAACTGCTGTAAAAATATCCAAAGTGATTTTGCAACTTTATTTGGCAAACTATTTTAAAGTATTTCTTAATGTCTAACTTTATTCTATCCTCTCTACCCTGCTATTATTAAAGCCATTATTGTGGTTGATCATTTTAAAACTGCCTTATTCTATTTGAATACATAGAATATTCTACTCTATTCTAAAATAACTACAGTGATACATAAAATAAATTATAAAATTTTAAAAAGTGGAGGAAAAACGTGGAATGAAAAGTAAGCAAATTGAGTTGAATGAATACACAAAGTGTACTAAGTACCATAAGTGCCATGAGTGTCTGTATTCTTGTTAAAGGTGGAACAGAAACTGCAATTGTCAGCATCCAATATCACAGATAGAATTGCTCTGCGATTCTTTCCAGACAGAGGGGACTTGGAGATCTGTGAGCATAAGCAGATATATCTGTTGGTACCCTTTACACAGCCACCTCTCTTCAAACACTCAATGAAGATATTTCTTGAAGGAAGAGGAAAAATCTGGAATGACAATTAGATGACTTTTGACTCCACCCTGTTATAATTTACCACATTCCCCCTGGAGAAAAACAAATTTTGAGAACTCTAACCCCAAAAAACTTCAAGACTCCCAGAAAAGCTAAACCTTAAAAACTCTGAGTCTCAGAAACAAGCTCCAAAGCATCAGCTTTCACTTACTTCAACACCTTACTTCTAGTCCAGAACTTAACAATAAATGTAGATCATTTTTCTGTCTTCTAGTCCTAACAGGAAAGCACACCACATATGTACACACACACACACACACACACACACATACACACACAACACACACAACTCAACAGTGAAGGGGGCTGTCCTCACAGAAGAGGTTTACTGGAGACCAAACAGTTCACCTTGCTACATCTTCTCACTAACTTACATACTTTCTTAATTTGACATACCAGTTGAAACAAAACAGAACATAATTCAAGCCTTACATAAAACTAACTGAATCCTCAAAATCACACCACACACTTCTCCACAATTCCAAAAACACAAATGACTTTCTATAATACACTCAATTTTGAATTAGTTCTCTGTAAGTAAATGGATACTTGATGAATAAAGATTTCAGCACATAACATTTGGGATAAACTCTCTCAGACTGAATTACAGCCAGTGGGTAAAAAAGGCAGATATATGCATGAAATCTTGTGTGTGTGGGGGAGGGGTATGAGTTCAACTTTACACATCTTATGTTGAAAGATTTTTTAACTTTATGCTCTATCCAATGCAACCAGAAAGACCTCTGTGGATGTAGTAAATTTCTTTGCAAATTACATTTGTAAAACTGTAGTTTACACATTATTTAAAACAATCCATTTAGAAAATTTTCAGCTGCTATTTTGTTTAAAGATAGAGTACTCAAACTACTATCAAATCTACACTCAATCTACACATGCTTTAATAGAACATCAGTGCTTTACTCAAGTCAACTTGTCTCAGTTGTCGTGGAGCAGGGAGAAAATATAACTGTAGAAGAAAAGAGTTTGTCAGACTTTTTCCTCTGTTAGTCTCTATGACCAAGACCTGTAGCATTGTGTCCTCCCTGTGATTGCACACACTTGGGCCAACAGGCATACATATGTGTGAATGTCTACAACTGGACCAAAAGTACAGTGTCACCCTGGGGTGAGAGAACATGGTGAGGACAGAAGAGAGCATGAAGAGAGCACTAAAGAATGCCACAGAGAGAAAGAGTGAGATTACTGGGGAATTGGTGCTGGGGGTTTACCTGCCTCTGAGTGCCCCTACCCTGACCTGGACCAGGCAATGTTCTGCCCTACCTGGTGTGTTTGTGTAATTGCTAGAACCAACAAAGAACCTGACCAAATTGACCTGCCTATGCACTACAATTGATGTCATGAACAGGACTGGTTATACTACAGTGATGTATTAAACAGAATAATTAACACAGCTTTTTCTTTCCCCAGTATAAAAATGACATTTCATAGCTTATATCTCCTCTAAAAAAAACAAAAACAAAAACAAAAAAAAGCTCAACCATAATCTGAGCATTCTCACATAATACTTGAAATTTTTACTGCTAATATTCCACCCAAGATATTTTCCAAGAAGTGTTTAGTGTGTACTGGTTGACAGGGAAGATAAGGAAGAGATGGTGTTTTGGGTCCACACTGGGTAGATAGTAGGGAATAACTGGTTGACTTCTCTGTGCTGCAAGATGTTAATGTCCCTCAACTTATGGGACAAAGTTACTTTTATGACTTCAACTTATTTCCTTCCAAGGATGCATTTACCATCTACATTTAAGTTTGACTTCTGATTACTACTACGTACTCTTATCCACTAGCTTGCAGATTGCTTTTTTACATGGAAAGAATTGAGATTTAAAAACATGTTTATGATGCATTTCCATGGCACTCTATATGCTTACACATGTATATAAAAGAAAGATGACCTTGTTATCATCACTATGAGTTTGAAAGATATGTCGAATCAGTGTAAAATCTATAGACAAAGAAACAACAGAGGCACATAGAAGTCAAGTAATTTTTTTCAGTTGAGAGTTTAGTAGTGCCATATGTTGAGGGTATACAGTCATTCTGATTACCAGTAATTTCCACTAACCATCTAACAGAAATTATAACACTTTATACAGTTTTTCCCAAAGAATGAAAAATTAAAACATAAACAATCAATTTATTTTTATGTGACCAACCAGCATAAAATTTGTACCAATTTCATACTTTCAAATATATCATTTCAAAATAAATTTACAATCCAATCTCTCCCACAAAAAGAGATAGACTTTAAATGATATTATATCATTATTGTATTAATATAAAATATGTTTCCCTTAAAAATATTTTTCTCCTCAGCAATGTCAGTTGTAGATTTCTTATGTATTAATGTACAATTAAGGATACCAAAGTAGTTCCCAGACCAGGTAGAGCAAGCGACCAGTGAATTTTCTACACCTATTTTTTGATAAGTTTAAAAATTATAATCTATATTCCTTATCTGTCAGCTTCACCCAAATATCCCAGAATATGTTTGAAAGTATCTTCAATACTAACTATATTCTCTGTTAGATCATAGAATAAAACTAAATCTGTAGAAATTGAAATTTTTGTTCAGTGAATATTGCACTTGAATCCATGTGCAGAAGTGAAAACATTCACTTTTGACTTGAATACAAATCTTTAAATTATTTACTATTCATTTATAGATAGCAAAATCTGTCACAGTGAAATAATTTTTATATCAACATCAGATTTCTCAGATGCTTACTCAAATTGTATGTATTCACTTATATGAGTCTGTTTCCTATCCTGTTTACCACAGAGATCTCAGGTTCTACTTCTCTCCTTTGAACGTGCCCAGTCACGTAGTTGCTTGTCCCACTGGCTTTGTGTCTAGACCATGTGTCTAGCCTTCTTACCCCTTCTTGGCTTACAAATTGAATGAAGACCAGCTTTGTTAAGAGACCTAAGGGTTAACAAAGGATTGGTAATGTTAAAATAATACTCTGGTTATTCCTCTTTCACATACTGCCTCATGAAAACATGCTGATCCTCAATAATTAGTCAGGTTTGTATATTATTACATATTTTGATGTTCTAATAGGGTACAACATTTGTGATGGTAGGAAGGAGTTGGCAAGTTAATGTAGTCACAGTTTTCTAATGGCTTCTCAAGAAATGACAAAACTCAAGTGGATGAAGTAATTTCAAATATTTTGTTAGAAGAAATCTTAAGCAAAAGAATGAATCTACATTACTAGAAGAAATCTAATATTATTAAAAGAGATCACAGGTAAAATAATGAATCTAGATTATCCCCGCACACAATACCAAAAAAAAAAAAAACCAACTCAAAATGTCTAAAAAACAAGGACATAAGTCCTGAAATCATAAAATACAAAGAATAAAAATAGATAAAACACTCCACAATCCATGTCACATGTGATCTTTCAGAGCACATCTATATAAGCAAAGAAAAAATTTTAAAAATCAATCTAGATATTAGAAGAAATTTTAACAATATCTCTTCCAGAGGAAGTACTTACTCATGCATCAGGTTCTCCAAATATAGATTCCTGTATTCATGATTAAGAACTCTCAAATAAGATTTTATATTAAATGATATTATTATTATTATTATTATTATTATTATTATTATTACCTTACATCATTGTATTCCCCAGGGTTCTCTCACCTCATATTACTCATGAACCATCATCTTGGTCTTTTTTGTGCTCATCCCTTCCCTGATTTCTCTCTCCCTCCATCCCTCTCCCCAGCTGTATGCATGAGTTCTATTGTCAGTTTGTTAATTTTGACTTTTTCTTGACCTTTTGTTTGTTTTCTCTATATTGCATCTATAAGTGAGACTATCTGGTCTCACTTTTTGTCTTTTTCTTTCTGAGTTATTATGATTAGTTAGTATGATTCCTTCTAGTTCTGTCCACATTACCAGAAATGCATTACATTCGTCTTTTTTGATTGCTGAATAATTATCCACTGTGTAAATATACTGTAACTTTTTCACCCATTTTCAGTTTGGGGACACTGGGATTGTTACCAAATCCTGGTTGTTATAAATAATGCAACTATAAACATAAGAGTAGAGGTTTCCATTTGAATTAGTGTCTTTGTATCCTTTGGGTAGATTTCCCATAGTGGAGGTGCTAGATCAAATGGTAGTACCATTTTCAGTAGTTTGAGAGTCCTCTACACAGCTTTCCATAGTAAATAGACGAGTTTGCATTCCCATCAGCAGTGTAAGAATGTTCCCTTTTCTCCACATCTACTCCAGCACTTATTGTTGCCCCCCCAGTTTTTTTATTTGTTTTATATGGGGCATTCTTATTAGTGTAAGATAATATCTCATTGCGATTTTGATTTGCATTTCCCTGGTTATAGTGATATTGAGCAGTTTTTAATATTCGTTGGCCTTTGTATTTCTTCTTTGGAGAAGTATCTTTTAAGTGCTTCTCCCCATTTTTTGACTGGGCTATTTGTTAAGTTGTGTGGGTTCTTTGTGGATCTTAGATATTAGACCTTTGTCAGTTGAGTTGAGTGCAAAGAGTCTTTCCCATTTGATTGGGTGTCTTGTTATTTTGATTATTGTCTCTTTGGCTGTATAAAAGCTTTATTGTTTGATGTAATCCTAGGTATTTATCTCTTCTTTCATTTTCTTTGCATGTATGAATATGTCCTGAAAGATGTTTTTATGGTATGGATTGTGAAGTGTTTTACCTATATTTCCTTCTATGTATTTTGTGGTTCCAGGACATACATCCAAGCCTTTCATCCATTTTGAATTGATTTTTGCATATGATGTGAGGAAATCATCTAGATTCATTCTATTGCCTGTAGCAGTCCAGTTTTCCTAGCACCATTTATTGAAGAGGCTATCTTTGTTCTAATATATGTTTATAACTCCTTTGTCATTGCTTAGCGGATCATTCAATTGAGACTTTTATTACTGGACATTCAGTTCTGTTCTGTTAGTCTGTGTGTCTGTTTTAGTTCCATGCTGTTTTAATTATTATGACTTTGTAATATAATTTGAAGTCTGGGAGTGTAAAACCTTCTTTCTCTATTCTTTTGGTCAGGAAGTGTTTGACTATTTGAGGTCTGTTATTTTTTTTCCTATATGAATTTCAGTAATTTTTGTTCTATTTCTCCAAAGAATGTCATTGAAATTTTTGTTGAAATTGCATTGAATCTATACATTGTTTTTGGTTAGGATGGCCACTTTGATAATGCTAATCCTTCCAATGCATGAGAAGTAAATATTTTTCCATTTATTTATCTCATTTCCATTTATCTCTTCTATTTGTTTTAACAGTGTTTTACAGTTCTCTTTTTACAATTCTTTCTGTGTTTTGTTAAGTGTATTCCCAGGTATTTAATTTTCATTGGTGCAATGGTAAATGAAGTGCTTGTTTTCTTTTAACCTTCCTCTTCTGACTGAGTTTTTTCATTCAGGATGACTGCAGATTTTTGTGTGTTGGTTTTGTAACTGGCTACCTTATAAACTTATTTATTTTTTCAATGAGGTTTTCTGTAGATGCCTTGGTGTTTTCTGTATATGGTATCGTGTCATTTACATATAGTGATAATTTCACTTTTTCTTTACCTATTTGTATGCCTTTCATGTTTTTCTCTTGCTTAATTGCCCTACCTAGAACTTCCAGTACCATGTTGAAACTTAGTTGTAAAAGTGGGCATCCTTGTCTTGTTCCTGACATTAACAGAAATTATTTAAATTTTTCACCATTAAGGATGATGTTGCTGTGTGCTTGTCATATATGAATTTTATTATGTTGAGAAATGTTTCTTTTATCATGAGTTTTTCAAGGACTTTCATCATGAATAGAACTGGACTCTAACATATGCTTTTTCTGTATCTATTGATATGATCATATGTTTTTGGTTTTCTTCTTGTTGATGTGATGGATTATGCTGATTGATCTTCTGATGTTAAACTATCCTGTGTCCCTGGGATAAATCTCACTTATCTATGGTGTATAACCCACATTGTGCTTTGTTGAATTTGTTTTGCCAAGATTTTATTAGAATATTTACGTTTGTGTTCATTTGGAAGACTGGTCTGTAATTTTCTTTTCTGTGTGTTTTGTTTGGTTTTGGTTTTAAGTGTTATTTTAAGTGTTATTTTGTGTCATAGAATTTATTCATCAGTTTTCCTTTTTTCTCAAAATTTTGGAAGAGTTTTTTTAAAACAGGTGTTATTTCATCTTTGAATATTGGGTAGAATTCATTTGTTAAAACATCTGGTCTTGTGCTCTTGTTTTTAGGGAGAGGTTTGATAACTGCTTTAATTTAACTGCTTGTAATTGGTTTGTTAAGGTTGAATTTTTCCTTTGCTCAAGTTTGCATGGCAGTATAATTCTAAGAACTTGTGCATCTCAATCAGGTTCTTTTATTTGTATGCTTACAAGTTCTCATAGTAGCCTTTAATCAACCTTAGAATTCCTGCTGCTTCAGTTATATTTTCTCCTCTTTCATTCATGTTCCTGTTTATTTGCATTTTCTAACTTCTGTTCTATGAAAATCTTGCTAAGTGGTTATCTATTTATTTTTCAAAGACCCATCACTGACCTCGTTGATATTCTAGATTGTCTTTGTTTCTAATTGACTTATTTCTGTTTTAATTACTTAATTTTTTTTATTTCTTGTCTTCTGCTGGATTTTATATTTTTCTATTCTGTTTCTAGTTCCTCTAGTTGAGAGACTAGATTTTTTTTTTTTGATTACTTCTTGCTTTTTGATATGGCCCTGTATTGCTATGTACTTCCTTTATTAATACTGCTTTTGCTGAGTCTAATACATGTTTTGAAATCTTTAATATTAGTCTCAAGGTATATTTTAATTTCTTCTTTGGTCTCTCACTAGCATACTATTCAGTCTCCATATATTAGGCAGTCTCCTTACTTTCTTTTCATTGTTGATTTCTAGTTTAATGTCTTTATGATCAGAAAAAATATTGGCATTATTTTCATCTCTGTTTATTTGGAGAATGACTCATATGTGTCTGAAAAAAAGTGTAATTTTTCCTTGTGGGTGCAGTGTCCTCTATATATCTTTTAGAAACATGTGGTCTAGATCTTCGTTTAGAGTTTTTGTGTTCCTGTGTAGTTTCTGTCTGTTGATCTGTCCTTTGGTAAGAGTGGAGTCTTAAATTCTTCTACAGCATAAGTATTTTCACTGATGTCTGCTTTCATTCTTGCTAATAATTGTCTGATAAATGTTGGTGCTCACTTATTTGGTGAACGTGTTAATAATTTTTTGTTTTTCTGTTGCATGAATACTTTATTATTAAGTTGTGTCCTTCCTTGTCCTTTGTCAATTTATTTAGTTTGAAATCAGCTTTATCTGTTATAAGAATGGTAACCACTTCCTTCTTTTTAGGCCATTGCTTGTAGATTGTTGTCTAGTCCTTTACTTTCAGATATGCTCTAGAATTCAAATGTATTTCCTGGACACAGCAGAATGTTGTTTTATTTTTTTTTTTGACCAAATATATTACTCTGTGTCTTTCAATTGATGAGTTTAGACCATTAACATTTAGTGTGATTCTTAATAATTGAGAGTATGAAGTTGCAATTTTGGTGGTTATTTTAAAGTTATATTTACTTTCCTGTTTTGTTTATTCTTCTGTTGGTTTTGATCTTAAGGTGTCTCATAAGATTTCTTAGAGTGGAGGTTTAATAATGGTGAATTTCAGAAGACTTTACTTGTTATAAATGATTCTTACTTTTTCTTTATAAAGGAGGGAGATCTTTTCAGGGTCAAGTATTCTTGGCTGGCATTTTTTTTTGTCTTGGAGTTTTTTAAATAATCGGCTCCTTTCACTCCTTGTTTGAAGTGTCTCCTCATAGAAAACCGAAGTCAGCCTAGTAGGCTTTCATTTGTATGTAATGGGTTTCTTTTCTCTAGTCAGTTGCATTATTCTTTCTTTATCTTGGACTCTTGGAAGCTTACAGTGATGCTTCTTACTGTTGTTTTCCTTTCATTGGTGTAGTTTGTTGTCCTTCTGGCTTCTTGTATGTCTATTTTCATTTCTTTCCTCAGGTTTGGGGAGTTCTTCTCCATTATTTCCTTAAGTATCTTTTTATTTTTTTTTTACCAATATCTGCTTTATTATTATTTTTTTTTTACATCATTTCAGTCGCTGGGGGTCACCCAACACCATCACCTCCCCTCGCCGCCCGCTCCAGCTGGTCTCCTCTCTCCCCTTGTGTGGTTTCATTTGGTTGACCATATATTAGTGAAACCATCTGGTTTCTGTCCCTTTTTATCTGGCTCGTTTCTGCTAGAATAATTTCTTCTAGGTACATCCAGTTGTCTATAAATTCATCAAATGTGTCATTTTTAATTGATGAGTAATACTCCATTGTGTATATATACCACATCTTTTTCATCCACTCATCTGTTCTGGGGCATTTGGCTTGTTTCCATGTTCTTGCAATTATAAATAGTGCTGCAATAAACATCCGAGCACAGGTGTCCTTTTGTACCCACATTGAGGTCTCCTTTGGGTAGATTCCCAGAAGTGCCACTGCTGGGTCAAATGGTAATTCCATTTTCATGAGTTTGAGGGTCCCCCATACTGCTTTCCATAGTGACTGGATGAGTTTACATCCCACCAGCAGTGTAGGAGTGTTCCTTTCTCTCCACAACCATGCCAGCACTTGTTGTTGCCTGTTTTTTTGATGTGGGCCATTCTTACTGGTGTAAGGTGGTATCTCATTGTGGTTTTGATTTGCATTTCTCTGATTGCTAAGTGATATTGAGCAATTTTTCATGTGCCTTTTGGCCATTTGTATTTCCTCTTTGGAGAAGTGTCTTTTTAGTTCTCCTCATTTTTTGATTGGGCATCTTGTTTTGTTTTTGTTTCGTTGTGTGAGTTCCTTGTAGATCTGGGTTATTAATCCCTTATCACTCTTGTGGAGGGCGAAAATTTTTCCCATTTAGTTGGGCTTTTTTTATTTTTTCTGTTGTCTCTTTTGCAGTGCAGAAGCCTTTTAGTTTGATAAAGTCCCATCTGTTTGTTTTCCTTCAATTCTTTGCCTTCTGCAGATGATTCCAGGAAGGGGTTTCTGAATTGTATTTCATGGAGGGTTTTGCCCAAGTTTTCCTCTATGTATGTTACGGTTTCAGGTCTGATATCTAAGTCTTTTATCCATTTTGAATTAATTTTTGTACATGGTGTGAGAGAGATGTCTTGGTCCATTTTTTTGCATGTCTTAGTCCAGTTTTCCCAGCACCATTTGTTGAAGAGACTATCTTTGTTCCAATGTAAATTTTTCCCTCCTTTGTCAAAGATTAGTTGGCTACATGTGTGTGGCTTTATTTCTGAACTCTCAATTCTGTTCCATTGGTCTGATTGTCGGTTGTTGTACCAGTACCATGCTATTTTAAGTATTATGGCTTTGTAGTATAGCTTGAAGTCTGGAATAGTTAGGCCTCCATTTTCTCTTTTTTTGGAGAGGAGGTTTTTTGATATTCAAGATCTTTCGTTGTTCCATATGAATTTTTGTAATTTTTATTCTATATATTTAAAGAATGTCATTGGTATTTTTAAGGGGATTGCATTGAAGCTGTAGATTGCTTTTGGAAGGATGGCCATTTTGATGATGTTAGTTCTTCCTATTCACGAGCAAGGGATGTCTTTCCATTTCCTTGTGTCTTCTTCTATCTCTTTTAGTAGCGTTTTAAAGTTTTCTTTGTATAGTTCTTTTACGTGTTTTGTTAAGTTTATTCCAAGGTATTTTATTGTTTTTGGTGCAATGGTGAATGGGATGACTTTTTTAATTTCTTCTTCTTCTGCTTATTTCTGTGTGTTGATTTTGTAACCAGCAAACTTACTGAACTGGTTTATTATTTCAAGGAGTTTTTCTGTGGATTTTTTTGGGTTCTCTACATATAGAATCATATCATCCGCATATAATGATAGTTTCAGTTCCTCTTTTCTTATTTGTATCCCTTTTATATCTTTCTCTTGTCTTATTGCCCTGGCTAGAACTTCCAAAACAATGTTAAAAATAATGGGGAGAGTGGGCACCCTTGCCTAGTTCCAGATCTCAACTGGAAGGATTTTAGTTTTTCCCCATTTAAGATGATGTTTGCTGTGGGTTTGTCATAGATGGCTTTTATTATGTTGAGGTAAAGTATTGTTTTAGGTCAATGCTCTTTCTTTTCCTTCTGGATTCCAATTACTCTAATATGGAGTAATTCAAGGTATCTGAAAGATGTCTAAGTTTTCCTTCTTTTTTTCCTTTGTATTTCTCTCTGTTTTTCTTTGTTTATCCTTTTCATTTTGGGATTTTCAAAATTACTGATTCACTTTTCTATTTCATCTAATCTTTTTCCATGCTTTCCCCTGCATTTTGAGTTACTCTATTGCTCTTTTTATATCCTGGACCTCTTTTTGGCCCTTTCTTAAGGATTCATTCTCATTCTTCTGTTCATCAATTATGATGCTCTTATTGATGCTTTATTTTATATTTTTCTAACTCTACTCTGTGTATTTTTGTTCTGCTGAGTTTAAGTTCTTTCTTAGCACTTTGAATACTTTCATCATGCTGAGTTTGAATTGTTTATCTGACAGGTAAGGCATTTTTTCTAAGTCATCATTAATGGGTTCTGGGGTTGTTGTTCCATTGGTGGTTTATTATTTCCTTGAGAGATTCTTGAGTATTTGCATTTTTCCTTCTTTCCGTGTTTTGCTTTCAGTCTTGCTCTAAATATTGGGACACCACAGCTCTTGCTATGGCTAGCATAGTTGTTGAAAGGCTTGCACCAGGTCCTGTATGATTAAGCCTTGTGTTTGAACTGCTTGGAAAATTTGTGGTTACCAGTTTGCTGTTGCAGTTGTTGGTGCTTTTTTGCAGTCTAAGGAAGTAATGGGCTGATGGGTTGCTGGTGGAACTCTCTTCTTTCAGTTGTGTGTTTTTTTCTCTCAGACTATGGGACAAACTATCTCCTGAGGTTTACTGGGAATTGTTAGTTCTCAGCTGATGTGCTGGAGCTTGTAGTATACTGACTTCCTCTTCTCTTTGTGGAGTGTATAAGGTCTGGTGCTTTCCTTGGAGTGTTTGATCACTGTGGCACACAGCTCAGAGAGCCCAGCATGCAGAAATGGCTTCAGGGCCTGTGCTTGCTAGGCTCCCTCTTCACTTGGGATGCTGGTCATCAGGTCTGGTTATCTCTATTCAATGTCCAGTTGCTGGAGTGTACAGCTCAAATGGGTCAGGTGCAGAAAAATGGTTTGGTTTGAGTTATGTGTCTTCAAGCTCCCATTTCACCTGATGTGATGGATGCAGGGTCCCACAACTACCCTTCAATGTTCAATCACTGGTATCTATAGCTCAGAGGACCAGGAGCATGAAAATGGCTTGGGTCTACACTTACCAGCTCTCCCTTCACTTGGGACATAGAGCACAGGGACTGGCAACCTTCCTGAGGTTTCTGACTGCTGTATCAAGCAGTTGCAGGAGCACAAAATAAAAAAATTATATTCTTACATGAATGTTTTGCTTCTGTCCCCATTATTCCATTATAATTAAACTCAATTTTTATTAACAATATAATAATTGAAGATGACCTTAGGGAATTCAGTAAACCCTAGAATAATAAGTAAATATTTCGACTCTGTAATTTGAGCCTTACACAAGGTTATTTCAAGAGACTTTCAAATGATGAATTCATTGTATAAGTAGCAGCATTTAATAAGTTATTATCACTTAGGGATAACAATTTATCTCTAGGGATATATTGAATCTAAACTTCATTTGCATCATGAAGAATCATATCAACAATGATTATACTGATGCTGCATAATATATTATGTCCCTACATAACATAAAATGAGTAAGAAATCCTCATAAACATGAAAGGAAGTTTATATTACAGGAAACTAAGTGTCATATGGCTTCTCCAACATTTAAATAAATCTATAGGAACATTTTTAACACTCAAATATACAAAATGATTAAGTATATTTTATACTTAATATATATATTAAGTATAAAATACTTAACAGTATTTTATATACTATTATATATAGTATATAAAATACTTAACAGTATTTTATATACTATTATATATAGTATATAAAAACTATGCATTCTCATAGTTGTGAAACTATGCATTCTCAGAAAATCTAATATTTAATATACTTCCATTAAAACAGGTTGAGATTTTTTTTTAATTTACTAAAATCCGAAGTAACCAAAATGTCAATAAAAAAACTCTAGAAAATAAAAAATAACAGAAAGAAAATAAGGATAAAATAGTAAATTAATGTAAGTCTGCAGTAAGAGTGAAATAGAGCAATGGAACAGAAATGAAAATTAACCATAAACATAGCATAGCATTTACAGTAAATATTTTATACAATGGCAAAGTAACTCATTTTGAAGGAGAAAATGAATATTTTGTAAATGACATTTAAAAGAGTGAATTGAACAATTATCTATGGTAGTGCTGCATTCACATCGATATAATGAAATAAATAAATCTTTTAAGAAAAAGTGAAAATTTAAAAGGACTATGCATAACATTTAGATAATTATTTGTAATCCCAAATAATCAAGGCTTTATATAAAGAGATTGTTTCCTATATTTTTGAATCACATACAATGTTACAAATTAGTGTTACCTTAAAAATAATATGGGATTACGTAGAAGACAAGCCATTGTCTTCTTAAGTGAAGTTTCTAATATACTGGACTTTTAAATCAAGTATTAAAAAAAGGATGAATGCCCATAGGGTTTTATATTTGCCCAGTACTTCATCAGACACTATGATGCTATCCATATCACTTTTCATACGAAGAATTTCTGTAAATTCATATAAACTATGCTTAAAATGTTTAGTTAGATACTTTCAGGATCACAGGTTTAAAATATTTCTACTATTTTAATTTTATTGGGATAAAATTGGCAGATAGCATTGCAGAAGTTAATTTACAGTGTACATCAAAATCAAGATGCATCTATGGTGGTTCTTTTCTTTGCTGAACAGAAACTTTCAGGACACTGAAAGGTTCAGTTTCTTCTCACGTGTGAGAAAGGGAACTGAGGAAACACATATTTCATAGGTGTGCCTGATAAGTTCTGACTGTCCCTATAAACCCATTCTTGATACCTAACTGCTACCCTAATCTTCTGCAGATTTGTACCCTCTGACTTGGGTATAGCCAACAGAGAACCCTACATAATGGTGCAGTGAGAGAAGAATGAGGTGCAAAAAAAAAAAAGGTTGAATATACGTTTATATTCTCTGACTTTGGCAAACCTCCCAAGATCTATAGCCCTGTCTCTGCTGATTTGGCCTTGGCTTAACCCTGCACACCCACCCTTACCTGCAAGCCCTCCCAAGCCATGCCAGACTGTGCTGCTGCTTGTTGGGGTTTTGGGAGATCTAAGAATTTTAAACCATGCAACTAGTTATAGCTCAGAAAGCATTACCTCACTGCTTCCTCCTCAGTTCCTTATTAATTCTTTATTTTATCCTTGTCATGAGTGTGGAGGCCATTCATGGTCTCAAAGCTGGTCTAAGAGCAGGTAAACTGTGACGTGATCTATAAGGCCCTAAGATGGCCTTGAAGTGAGAGGTTAGGACTTGATGCACTTCATTTTGAGAAAAGCCTGGGTATATCATAAAGTCAATTCTGTTTCTTCAAACACTCTGTGATCCCAGTACTCCTAAAGGATACCTTGGAGCCTGGTAAAATAGCAGTGCCAGTCACAGTGGCTAGCAGGGTAGGGCAGAGACTAGAAAACTTGCCCCTAAACCAATATTTCCAGCAGTTCTTGGTGTTGTGAGAGAGAAGCTGATTTCAGGAAGATAAATATTAATCAATAGCAGAAGAAAGCATGTTAACAGCAAAGCTCAGGATACTTCGACAAACATATGTCTAAGATATAAACCTCTTGAGAAACACATTGTGGCCTCTTCTGTGTCAACCCAAAACAACAACCCAAAATAAATATAATACTATCTCTCAGTATATACAGTATATATCAGCTGAATGAACGAGTAAATGAATATCCATTTCTTGACTCTCTTTCTAATTACTTATTTTTCTTTTAACAAAACAATATTATTAACTCATGCTTAAATCCACTAAAATGTGTTATAAAAGTTTAAAGACATTTTAGTACCATTGAGCAAGAAAACAAGTTCAGTATATCACAAATGGGAATTCGTAGGTCCCTAGAGGAAGATGTACATTGGCACTATTGCTTAAGGCCTAGGAACTTTTGGGAGGTTCACTCTCCTTTCCTCTGAATGCTAAATGTATTTGTCTGTCTGATCCAGAAGCCTCCAAATGTTCATGAAAGCAGGGGGTAACAGGAGACCCATTTTCAAAGACTGATAATTTCTATTACACAGGAAGTGAAATCTCATTTGATTTTGCAACACACTTTAGATTATTTTCTTAATGCCTCTGCTGTATTTTGCCCTTTGCAGTTAGTCATTCATGATGCTGTTTTAAAATTATATGAATTAAGAATTATTTGGCTGTATTCCATTCTGAGAACTCTGTTGCAGGGCATCTTTTAAAGGCATGTGTAAAGACTGGTTCTGTGACATGCAAACATGCCTGACAGTTTGTTTCAGGCTTTTTCTTGTTGTGGCTTACAAGGTTAATTACCTGGAGGAGTGCAGTACAAGGAGGAAATGCCAGGTGGACTGGATCATATATACCAGGGAAATGCTTCTCATCAAGAACATTTCTGAAGACTCCAAACATGGGGCCAGGGAAGATTTGAGACCTGGATGACTGGATGTATTGAATGATAATAATAATGGTAAATGACCCATATATGAACATTGTATTTGTTCCCTGTGACATCATTATTCAGAGCAGTGTTTACATAGCATTTATTTTCTGAACATTAATATGCCAATAATCAATAAACTAGTCAATTGCTAGCAGTTCCCTCTAAAAAAAAGTATGAGAACATGACAAACAGAATTATAGAAACCTATGTTCTCAGAGGGGCATAGTTTAAGGGATGTTAGGGAGGGATCACTTTTTCTTACAATTTTGAATATTTAAATAAGTCCACAAAATTCAGGTGCATTTGTATTCTCGGAACATTGACCAAATACCCAGTAAAGAGATTTAGCAAAATCATTCAAATAATTCACTCAAGAGCATCCCTAACATAAATGATTTTCAAGTTTAACAAATAAATGTCCCCTCCCCCAAGACCACACCACTCATGAATACTCATTTAAGTGAGGCCCCTCCCCATATTTACATGGCATGCCTAGCACTCCACAGATTTTAGCTTTAGTAGAAGATCATTATACTGGGAACCCACTGTAGAGAGTAACTATTCCTTCCCCACTGGGAATCTTGATTTTTTTTCAAAGATTTGTAACTATATGGCTTGAATACTACTGCTCATTTCTTGTTTGATGGCAAGATAATGTCAAATGTCAGATGTGTTATAACAATGGTAATCCATGTTATAGGAAATAAAACTATACAAATAAAAGTTCAGACCAGGAAATAAAACAACTCTCCATTACACTTTAAAGAATATATAAAATTCAATGATTTTACACATTGTAACTGTTTATATATAGGAAAACTAATAGAAAAATCTAGTAGGAAAAAAGATAAACAATATCCTTAAATATGATGCAGGCAAACCAAATTTATTATTATTCATTTTTAAGAACTAGCATTGAATTATAGTCTTTTAACAAAATTATCAGCAGTTCTAGCAAGCAAAGGTAATAAATTCCAGGAGAGGGAAACCATTTTTTAAAGAATATGATAATATAGTCAGTTCTATTTTCATGGAAAATATTCAGTAAAAGGAAAGTTTGCTAATTTCTTGCTTGGAAAACAAACATTCCAAATAAGGATTATTCTCATCCAGAAAGAGACGTTAGCATTGAAAATCCCACTAATCTTGAGAAGAGACTTTCTGGAATTGTGTAGATGCATTGTCCAGGGTCTGTTGTGTTGGTTGTGGTTGTCTACAGATGTAAATATACAGTCTTGCCTTGGTATCCTCCAAGGGTTGGCCTTCCAGGGTTACCAACATCTATGATACTCAGCTCATTCAAATAAAATAGTATAGCATTTGTGTATAACCAATGCATATCCCTGACACACTTCAAATTATCTCTAGATAATTTGTAATACTAGATACAATGCAAGTGCTATGTAAATATATGTGATACTTATTGTTTAGAGAATGATGTCAAGGAAAAGAATCTGTACATGATCAATACAAAGGCCTAACTACATAGTATGTAAGCCTAACTATATAGTATGTAGGCCTAACTACATAGTACATAATTCAATCTGCTAGTTGGTCCCCTAACTAAATAATTTAAAGATACTAAATGACTTCTGGAATCTGTTTCCTTACCAAAAATAAGAAAGAGAGCCTGCGCAAAAGTGGGTCCTCTCAGCTAGAGCCAGAATAATGACATGGAAACATAAAGCATTGACATCTGAGATGCTTTCCAAAAAATGTCATTTAACCCACCCACATGTGCAAAAGAGAAAACTGAAACCTAGAAAACTTCCATGAACTGACCAAAACCACAAAGTTGGTTGAAAGAAAAACTGTTACCAGCAACCATGTTCTTTATTCCCTCTTCCCTCACTAGGAAACCTTGTTTCTTTGGGGGTAATCACACTGTTTGCAGAGTGTGATATTTGAGCATTACTCTCCTTTAGCGAACTGAGAACTCTCTGAACTATGCTTCACCATCCTCTCAAGATTTCATTACACCAGGCTGACAGCTATAACATTAAAATCTAAGGCTTTGGTGAGATCCGGGTTAAACCACTGATGGCTATTCCACCTTTGATGGGGCAACCAGGCACAAAGCATATAAAACATTTTAATGCCTATTTTAAAAGCTGTTTCATTTTATATGGCACATTCTTGGCTCTCAAAAGAAAGCACAGCGAGCCTGTGCACTAGGGCTAAATCCGTGTTGTGTCGCATTACACAGCGCATTTCAGTGAGCAAGCAAGTTCCAACAGCAGCTTTCTCAAGTAAGAACAGTCCAGGCAGCTTCTCGTTTACCTGTCAGAACAATACAACTCAGACTTTCATTTCCATAACACTTTTCTCCAGACAGAAGATGTCAGCAAGGTCAAAGGAAGTGGCCATAGAACCTGTAGGACCCAGGATAGATCTTTGTGTAGGGGCTCCAACGTTCCCACTGATGCTGTGAACAAAATGGTGTCCTCATGCATTCTAGGGTCCCTGGACCCACCCTCAGCAGATCAGGGGAAAAAGTAAATGCAAAATAGTAAGCCTAAAGGAAGCACTGAAATTGTACTTAATGGTTTGGAAGGCACTTTGACAAGAGCTATCTGCTGCCATGGGGCGCATTGGAGGTAGCCCAGTTTTCCCTGTTACCTTTACTTATGTCCTCAACCTTATACAATCTGCCCATATATGCGTCTTGTTCATTTCTCACCATATTCCAAGACTATGCTTTGTGATTTGACTAGCTCCTGCTAGCTAACTGCTCCATTCTCCTCATCCTCCTGATAAATGGCTTTCACAACTTTCCCTGAGCAGTGTGGTGAAGGGTTTCGAGAAGTAATCAACCTGACTCTACAAAGTGTATGTGTGTGCTTTTCTTAGGTATGACTTTGCTAGCAACTGGCTTATTAGACTGTGCACAATTTATGTAAGACGGAAAGAAATTAAACTGACATTATATATTTGAAGATATGACAATAAAATGTGCTTAAGTCAATTTAGTTATTAAAAATATCATAATACAGAATAATGTATTTCTAGATTTCTAAGCACCACTGTGTCAAGGATCTTGGTGTGTATTTTTGGGTAAATAGATTTAAATCATGTCTACTGGTGATCTCTGAGGGACAAGTTTCCCTCTTTACAGATTTCCTTTTCACCTGGAATACAGTCTCAAAAAAAATTTCATCTGTCTAGTCAGTTCTATAGAGCACTCACTGCTTATTGTGTATAAGTAAAAGATATTTGGGTAACATAGTCTATGTTACAGTTCTATAAGAAAAAATACTGTTTATAAAATATATCTCTTTGTGATGTCTAATTCAAAAAATAATTCAGAACATTAAAAACTTGAAAACAAAGCAGAAATACATGAATGATAACATCTGTTCAACTATCCAACCAAAAAAATTAAGCTATGGAGTAGCCAGGGAGGGGAGGTGGTGGGTGACCCCTGGGGATTACAATGATGTGAAATATATATATATATATATAAATTATTTAAATTAAAAAATAGAAAATACTTAAAAGGCCTGGTAATGTACGAGCAAAAAGTAATAGTTTTTGTATTTATAAAGTTTAAAATCAAACTGAGTAAGTAAGTGGGCAAATAGCAAGAGAAAGAATGAACAGAATGACTTGCCCAGGAACTCTCTGCAACTACATGTACAAGTTAGGGAGATGGGAGAGGCTATCTGAGGGCAGTAATCTGGAGAGCTTCATCTGAGACCTCAGGAAAGAGTAGCCGTAGCCCTTTATAAGAAATGGAGGAGCGATAACAGGATTGACACACAGGGCACAATTGAGAGGTGGGTTGTGCTGGGGGAAGATGGTAATATACATGGTTATTCTAGGGCTCAAGATGGGAATACATTGGGACTATTCAGTTTGTTACTGGAGTAGTAAATACAGAAAACTACTCAAGTGACAAGCATGCCTAGAACTAAGCACACAGAAGTATTAATGCAAGTAAAAAGTAAAACTAAGGAAATATAAGTAACAGACTTTTAAAATGTCAATATCTAAGCTGTGAAAATATACTATAGATTTTGAAAAAGCTAACACTGAGGGAAATGGACAAAGTAGAAAGGATCTCTCAAAATCAAGTTTCTCAAAACTCAATTTTAACCAATAATTATCTCAATAAGTATTTCAATTAAAAACATTAGCCACTGTATTCATGAATAAGATTTTTAGATGTCACATGAAATATTGATGAAGGATTATTCCAAAGTGGGATGAAGCAAGGAAAGAGAAGCATATAGCCTCCAAAAAGAAGGATATGGCATTGGTATATGGTACTGGATGCAGAAATTAAATGTTTAGTTGGGAAGGAACAGACCTAAGTTGTCTCATTGTATTGCATCAGAACTGGATAAAGATTTTTTATTGGTCTCTAAACTGGTCAAAAGATGGAGAGGGGCGCCTATCTGAGTTAAGCTTTATCAGAAGTTATAAAGGGCTTTCCTGGAAATGATTGCTTCTCAAAAAAAATCTAGAGTCAAATGCATTCACTGTTAGAACATTATCAAGGGTCCTCATTTGGATAGTGCAATATTCTGAGGGACAGTGAAGACACTGATTAGGAGAGAGTTAGCAAATACCTTAGATGAGGAAATACTTCAATGAGGTCTCCTCTTGGGAGGTTTGAAAACCGACCTGGTGTTGGGCCCCTCCTCACCTTTAATTTCATGCTCATAAACACAGGTTGAAGAATAGATGATATGAAGATAGCAAACTCATATGATTAATATGCTTGCCATTTAAAATGCATTTTCCACAGAATCTCATGAAAACTAAAAGTAGACATTAATAAATCTATATTTTCTCAGATAGATATAATCATATTTCACAACAGTTGATGGAAAACATTAGGGGAAATTTCCAGTTAAACAACCAGAAGAAAAATCATCAGGTCCATGACAGTATTTCAACCACCATTTTCACTTTTCCTATTATTTGTCATAATTCCGAATGATGATTTCAAGCCTCCAAACTATTTAATAGTGTGCTTTCTTTACACAAATGTGAAGATGTTTTATCGGTAAATTTTATCAATCAAAATATGCAAAAGTTTATAATCTTTGTGCACAATAGGATCATAACCTCCTGAGACTACTTCAGTTTGGGATCTGACTGTTTATGCTTCTGACTTCATTTCACCTTCATTTCTTGATTAATGCATCAGTATCTAACTTCATTTTTCAATGAAGCATGTAATGAAAATTTTGTTGTAACTTAATATATTCATTGAGGGATATGATTATGTTTACAGTTACCTCAGTGAGAAATATGGAAATTTTGATTGCTTTATTTTCCTGGCCCAGAGAGGACTATATGTTGGGTGAGAGCTTAAAAGTATCCCTGTCTCTAGAAAGATACCACCTCACCTTAACAAAGAAAAGTAAAAGTAGCCTTTACTCGTTATGCACATTACTTCCAGGGACAAGATACACTTTCAGGTAACTGAGCTGGAAAGAAACCACCGTCTCCATAATGCACTGTTCCAAATAAGAACAAAGACCAATCTTTTTTTGTCTCCAAGAAGCTGACCCAAGTACCAAAGATAAACGTAGACTCAAAGTAAAGGCATAGAAAACTTTCTGACAATGAATGACACTCAAAAGAAGGTGGAGACAGTCATGCTGATATCAAATAAAATAACTCCCATTTAAGAAAAATAACAAGAGACAGTGATGGGCTACATAATGATGAAGTAAAAGATACACCACAAATACATAAAGTTCATTGATGTATATTCACCAAACAAAGAAGCACCAAAATACTACTGTTGATATGTATCACAATTACTATCAACTCTGAAAAGACAGTGGTAAAAAAAATACATCGGTGGTAAGAATCTTCAATACCTCACTCTTATCAATGGAAAAATGGACAAGACAAAATATAGATAGAAAAACAAACGCCTTAAACAAAGAATTAGACCACACATGCTCAGTAGACACTTATTGGACACTGCATCATTAAAAGCTGAGCACATATTTTTCTCAAGTGCATGTAGAACATTCTCCAGTTTGGCCACATACTGGGTCAACAAACAACTATGAATAAATTTATGAAAATTTTAATCATAATAAGCATTTTTGCTAGGTAAAAATGTATAAAACTAGAACTTAACAAAAGGAAAGCAGGGAAAGAATGTAAAATATGGAGACAACCCACTACCTAAAGACAACTGAGATAACATGGAGATCAAAGTAGAAATCAGATATTTTCTAGAGACAAAGTACAATAAAGGTACAATCCTCCAAGACTTAACAGGAAAAGGCAAAAGCAGTAGTGAGGGAAAGTATGTAGCAAAGCAGTAGTGAAGGGCCTACATCAAGATATGAGAAGAGTTCAAATAAATGACCTTACTACTCACCTTAAAAAAGCAGAAAAAGAATAGCAAATACAAAAGTCAGTGAAAGAAAGGAAAGATAGTAATTAGAGAGAAATAACTGAAATAGAAATAAAAAACAAATGCTAGCAAGATGTAGAGTAAAAGTTACCCTCTTAAACAATTGGGAATGTAAAGTGGTCCGAATATATGGAAAATTAAATGGCTATTTTTCAAGTGATTAAAAATGCATCTGCCATATGACCTAGGCAGTCCCACTCATAAGTGTTTACCGAAAGAATAAAACAATGATTTAAATAAACATACACTCATGTTTTCATAGCAGCATTATTTACAGAAGCTAAACTATGGAAACAACATAAAAAATGTCCATTACATAAAATGGATCAAAAAGATGTGAAATACTTGCACTGTGGAACACTATTCGGTGATCTAAAAGGACAAATTCAAGCCATTTTCAACAGTTGAACAAGAGCGGATTATAATAAGTAAACTATGCCAGGAGAAAAACAAATACTAGATGGTTTCACTTATAAATGGACTACAGATAAATAATATTTTAAATGATACTGAAGAAGTGGAAAGTCATTTCAACAATCTAATGTCCCATTGTATGTCAAGAATTTCCTTTGAATTGTTAACACCAAGATAATCATTTCCTATTTGAGAATTTAATCATGTTTCCTATTTGAGAATTTAACACTTACAAATGAACCCCCCCAAAAAAGAAAAAACCTTTTGAGAATTTTTATTGGGTTTATTGCACTGGGTAATGGGGAAGGATCAATTTGGGTACTTTTACAGATAGCCCTTAATGCTGAGGACCATATTCTTGTAAATGGATGTGGGACATGAACAGGTGTACTCACTGGGCAGAGAGAAGGAAGACACAGCAAAGATCACCTCCATAAGTCTAGAGCAATTACATGTCAAGGTGTTCAGCAGCAGCAGAAAATCCTAAATGGTGAAGTGGTACTTACCTCAAAGCTCACTCCCAAACCGCCCCCATTTTTAAATTGTTCAGGGTTCCTTCTGAAAGACTCAAAGAAAGTGACTCATTTGAGATCAGTCTTGATTTTCTCAGCTTCAGCAAAACTGGTATTTAGGGAACAGTAACACTCATGATGGAAGGCTATCCTGAACATGTCTGGATACTAGCCTTTACACAACCATGGATCACTTTATGTTTCAGTCAAATGTACTGCATGTGTGTATAGACATATATATGTCTATACATATATATGACTATGTCTCAATGAATTATTTCATATAGTTTAGATAAGTCATAGGCTAGACAATCTAGGTTTGTATAATTATAGTGTATGATGTTAGGTTATTCAACCAAAATTATCTCTTAAGGACTCTTTTCAGAATATCCTTGTTGCTAAATAATGCTTGATTGTGCACTAGTTGTTGGTGACACCCACAATCTTACCAGCTGTAATAACTCCAAATATCTCATATCATCACCAAAAGTATCAGAAGCAGGTGGGTGGTAGTTAGGATGGAAGAGGTAACACAGAATCACCCTCTGGAGAATCCTGTTCTAAGCACAGGAAATTCTTCTGAATTCATTGTCCGATGGGTCCCTGACTCATATTAGTCTTGGCATGAAAATCGATAGTTCACTTTTTAAGTTTGTAATGAAGTTCAGGACTTGACCACCAATGGCCATTTAGCCACTCCAAACAAAACCAATCAACTTGGTTGGGCCCTTTGGCACACACTAAGGACAGCATAGCATGAAAAACAAAAATATCAAATGCTGGTTGGAAACATCCAGTCCTAAGGTTCTAGCTATGTACAATGACAACACTTTTCATGTTTAAGCCAATGTGAATTAGGATATGTTGTCAAGGGAAGGATGTAGGAAAAGGAGAGAAGATGGGGAGAGAAGGAAGAGTAGAGCAAGGTAAGTATGGAAAGTAAAAGAAGGGTGTGGAAGTTCTATATCTATGTATAACTACATCAGACTAAATGTTGACCAGGCTCAACCCCACATATTCCAGACTGAATGTCTTGTAGGTCTTACAAGCTGCTCTTTCAAACTTTTACTTACCCCAATAAATGACAGTTTTTCTCTTCTAGGTACTCTAGTGAAGCTATTCTGAATCCTCTCCACCTCTAAAAACTATTTTTATCCTCAGTATTCATCCAGAATCATACTTCCTACAACTTCACTTCATCCACCTTGGTCCAAACAAAGACCAAGTTGAGAGTAATTTTACAACCCCATAACTTGCATTCCCCTTTGTTTCCCTTGTCTCTTCTCAGTAGAACATCTTGAGTGATCCTGTTAAAAATGTCATTGTATCACTGAATGCAATGTAATACTCAGAACTGTTGTCAGAACACAAACAGAAATATTATTGGAATACTGAAATCCAGATAATTTCTATGGTTGTCTTTTTTTTACCAATGCTACTTTCTAAATTTGATTAAAAATATACTGTACTCTATAATGTCAAGATTATGAGGTTAGATAAACTATGGAAAATTTCTATACTTTATAAGTTTTTTGTAAATCTAAAATTGATACAAAGTAAAAATTTTGAAAAATATTTAAATTAGTTACATATAAAACTTTTTTGCACAGAATTAGTCACTTGACTTCATTGATTCACCAGAATAAACTCTTGAAAGCACTCCCAAGGCCTTGAATAATGTGACTCCCTCATTCTTTTCTAAACTTATTTCCACTAACCTGTCCATCTCCCACTGGTCTCTTGCCATGTCCAAACTCAAAAACCAACTCTTGCACTTCGACAAGCTAGCATGTTTCTGCTCCCAGGGACTTTGCACCTGATATTCCACTTCCAAGTATTCACATGGCTTTATTTCTTAGTTTCCTTAGGTTTTTATATGAGTGTCACCTTGTCAATGAGTCTTCCTGGGCAGTTTTTCTAAAATTGTAGCCCTGAACTCTTTCTCCCTTTGTATTTCATCCTTCGACAAAACATGTATTATTGCCTCATGGACTATACATTTTCTTATTTATTGTGATCACTGTATATGCCATGCTAAAACAGCAACTTTATGAGAAAAGACACTTCTGTTTGCCTTGTTTACCATCATCATGAAGTCTAAGATAGTGCTTGATACTTTGAAAGTGATATTTGATGAATGAATCAATGTTTGTGTATATATTTTTTTATTTAAACTGGCTATTCCACATATGTGGACAATGTATCAGTCCTACATTTAACATAGATCTAGAACTTCTGGGAGTATTACCTGCTTACATTTCAGAAAATTAACTAACTACAGGGATTCATGTAAAAACCTCTCATAGAACTTCCACTTCCTAATTTACCATGTAAGGAGTTTAGAAATCACCACTCCATTCTAATAAATAGTAAACAACTGACCAGAATAAGAAAATCATCCATAAGATAAGGGAAACACAGAGACAGCCAATATCCATGCCCTAGGCTGGAGAAGAAAGCAGTTGAATACAGGAGGTCATGACTTACTGGAACAGACATATAAGCACTATGGGAAGACGTGTCAGGGAGAAAAACTTGAACTGTAAATGATGGATTACTGGGGCAATCAGTGTGGACAAGTCTGCTAGTTAGAGATTCCAGAAGGACTAAGTCATGGAGATTCCCACAATGTTATGAGATTTACCTTTAAGATCTCAAAAAACCTCTCACAATATGTACCAGAGAAAAATACACTTGTGATCTAGAAGGGATAAGGGAAAGGAGCCATGTGGAAATATGCCAGATTGTTCTGCTTTATTACACTATAGATTCACTGTAATTTGTATCAAAATCCCAGCAAACTACTCTGTGGGTATTAATAAACTGATTCTGAAGTTCAGATAAGGAGGCAAAAAATTGAGTATGTCAACACAATATTGAACACCAAGGGCAGAGGACTAACAATATGCAACTCCACACTAAAATCTATAATAATTTGTGTGGTCCTAGCAAAACAAATTAGGTCAGTTGGATAGACTAGATATCCCAAATAAATATACTTGACATTTACAAAGAAATGACAGTAATACAAAAGAACAAAGACAGTCTTTTGAACAACTGATACTGGAACAACCAAGGATTTACATTAAACAAACAAATGTTGATGTATATCATACACAATTTGCAAATATCAAATCAAAATTGCTTGCAGATCTAAATGTGAAACATTTAGAATAAAAAAATTCCTAGAAATACCTCAGGATAAAAACCTGTATATAGAAGTGATTATTTTTTTAAGTGCAACACTGAATGTATAATTTGAGAATAAAATAATGGGAAATCTTCTGCTCTGCAAAATATAATGTTAAAATAATGGCAATATGAAGCACAGACTGAGAGAGAAATATTTGAAAAATCCTCAACCTATTAAAAAAAACAAAATAAACAATTCTAAAATAAAAACAAAAAATACCAGCCGGGCATGGTGTCACGTACCTGTAAGCTTCAGCCTATGAAGCGGCTGGGGCAGGGATCACAGTTTGAGTCTCACTTGGGGCAATACAGTGAGACCTAGTCCCAAAAAAATCGCTGGGCCTGGTGGCACACGCCTTTAATCCCAGCTACCTGGGAAGCTGAGGCTGAGGAACTTTAACCAGTGCTGACACCAATATAATACACAAAAATACATGCACAAAAAAACTGTGACCTGGGGGACACTGAGTCCGTGGTACCCCAGGCAACGTGAGCCTGCTGTTCCACGGGCAAAAAAGCAAGGCCTCTATGAAGCGACCGGGACTAGGGATCGCGGTCCGAGTCCCACCTGGGGCACATAGCGAGACCTAATTCCAAAAAATAGCTGGGTGTGGTGGCGCACGCCTGTAATCCCAGCCACCTGGGAAGCTGAGGCTGGGGATTGCTTGAGTCAGTGGTATCCCAGGCAACAAGAGCCTGTGGTTCCACGGACAAAAATAGCGAGACCTAGTCTCAAAAAAAAAAAAAAAAAAACAGAGACCTCCACCAAGAAGATATGCAGATGGAAAATGAGCACATATTAAGATGATCAATATCATATGTTATCAGAGATTACAAAATAAAAACAATAATGAGAAACCACTATATTTGACCTAAGTCCAAAACATTAACAGCACCAACTGCTGGCAAGTATATGGAGCAATAGGAACTCACTTTCACTGCTGATGAAAGTGCAAAATGGCATAGCCTCTATGGAGTCAGTTCAGTAGTTTCTTATACAAACAAATAAAATATTTCCATCTGATACATAATGCTCGTAATATATACCCAAAGAAATTGAAAATATATGTGCACACAAAAACCTGCTCAAAAACCTGCTCAGTGATATTAATAGAAATTCTATTTGCCCAAACTTAAAAAAAAACACTTGGTTGCCTTAGTGTGTGTATGGATAAATGAGTACATCACATAATGTTGATTACTCAGAGTAAAAAGAGAAAAACTATGACAGTGTAGATATTCTGTTAAATACACATATAATTGAAATAAGACAATCTGGAAAGGTCACATGCTTCATGAAACCAAGTCACAAGACATTCAGGAAGAGGCAAAACTGTACAATTAAAAGATCTATGGATGATCATAGGTGCAATAGGTAGAATAGAGGATTTTCAGGGTAATGGAAGTATTCTGCCTGACACTACAATGACATTTTAAAAGATTGTAAAATGTGGGAGGGGGAGACTGAGATGGGGGTATGAGAAAGGAAAAGGAAGGGAGGGAAAAGGAGGGGAGGGGGGAAGACAAGAGGGGAGGGGAGATTAGGGGAGGACAGGGAAACCTGCAGGGAAGTTTCATAGTCTGACGTCCTTGCATACACTATAAACCCTTATAGTAAGATCAATCATTTGGACTTACCTGTTTTTTCTCCTTTGATAAACATGTCTCTAAGATAGGAATGCCAATTAAAAGATACAAAGTAAATGCTGTCTT
This sequence comes from Uropsilus gracilis, assembly GCA_004024945.1. Classification (NCBI taxonomy): domain Eukaryota; kingdom Metazoa; phylum Chordata; class Mammalia; order Eulipotyphla; family Talpidae; genus Uropsilus; species Uropsilus gracilis. Next base: position 116,824 of record PVHY01001125.1, on the reverse strand, counting down.
GAGTTGTCTACAGATAATTGGAAATAAACTGTTCAGAAATGACACCCGAGTCCTTAAAAAGTATAAAATTATAAAATCAATTCAAATGTATAGAAATTGTAGTTAATACCTTGAATCTGCTAGAACCCAAAAAGTAAACAGGTGTGTATAGGAGACTTGGAAGACATACTTCCAAGAGCCGTTAGTTTCACGGAACATATCTCTTCTCTACTCACACATCTTGGTCTGTTCTTTCCTTCTCTCAACCCCAAGCCTCTTCTCCATCTGCCCTCTCCTCTTACAGATATATTAGACACCATGATACTTCTCTTTCATTCCTTTCTGTCTCCTGAGATGATGGCTTTGTATCTCTAGGCCTTGCCTTCAAGACCTATTCAACCACTGGAAAGTTATGTGACTTCAGCAAGCTTATGTATCTAATTTTATTCACTGTATATGTCTAAGATCTCAATGATTGATTCAGTGTTAAAACCTTAAATGAGGTAAAAAGTGATATCTTTATCTTGAGTGTGTTGTATTTATTTTTAATTCCTCCCCTTTTATATATTTTTAAGTCAAAAATCACTTTTCATTTGATTTATGCTTTGACCTTTCTAGATATTGTTGGAAGCAAAAGGACTAGATGATGGAGAGGTGGTAGAATCAGTAACTAAGGTATTATTTGATTTACCTACATATTTTAGCAAATTTGGCTTTAGCAAATCATCAAACTGGAGGTTAAAAAAAAGAATTATTTGTGACCCTAGAGCATTGTAAAAGGCCACAGAGGTACCCTACTATTTTTTCATTTTGACAGTTTTAATATACTTCATAAAGTTCATTAAATAACTACATAGCAATTTTCTTCTTACACACAAAAGACTGATGGGAGATGAGACAATGATGTATCTGCAATTCTCTAAGCATATAATGTAAATTCAAAAACCCAAGGTAGCAAATCTGGGTATGATCACCTCTAGTATATATAGTTGGGCAGGTTCATGCCTGGAAGCTTAGTAAATTTAAAGAATTACAAAATATTCAGAAAGCCTTGCCCACATCATTGCATTTATTTAACTTATATTCTCAAAAAAAGGTAGAAGAAAGATGATTCTTCTATTGTCAGACGGAGAATCAAATGAATAATCATGAAAAAATTAAGATCTTTAATCAGTCACTCAAGTTCTGATATTTGTTGCTAACAGAAAAATCCAATTTCTTTTGAGGTAAGTTTTTACTTAGAATTAACCCTACAATTGCTCTCAAAAGTCCATGAAACTCACATTCTTATAATGCATAAAGGAAACCAGCAAACTGTGATAGAATCACTAATATATCAGATTTTTTTTCAATTCTATTCTGTAGATCATCTAATTTGAAGCACTCTTCAATACTACATGAATTTAAGCAGATACTGATTAGAACACATGTAAAAATCCACATAAAGTTCAGTCTCTGGTGGGGAAAGTCTGTTGGATGTAATGAAATGCACAGCAGGTTACAGGTCATGGTACTGTTCTCCTTACCCTTGACTGGACTTATTAGAGCACTAACCTGAGATCTAGCTGGTTCATTTATAATTTCAGAAAGAAAGGCAGGAGGTAATATGTCCTCAGAAAAGTTTTCTTCTTCCCCAGCCTGCTAGCATCACTTCTCTTGAGCCTCTGGAGGGTGCAAAACGAAAATTATCTTTTATGTTGCTGCATCAACCTTTTGACTTGAAGTTTCCATAGTCTAATTTTCCTTTATTTATTCACTCATTGATTTGCCACAAATGCATGTTCCTGCCTGGCCCATGTTAAATTGTTCAACATTGTTCTCCTGATTTAGGGAAGTGTTAAGGTCAGGTAGACTTGAGATCACTCTTAAACCAATAAGCATCCTTCAGAGTACGATATTCTGTGGAGGCCCCACATATATGCACCCATCAACTTTGGTCTCAACTTAAACATATTGTCATTCTACATTAAGGGCTATCAGTCTCACTCCACATTTGACTTGTTTTGTTTTTGGAAATAGGACTCCTCCAACTACTCTGATTTGCTTTTCAGATTGATTCATATGCAGAAGAAATACTACAACCAGTGGCCACCCTAGAGTCACCTTCTAGGTCACCTGAGAAATGTTCAGAGAGCACATCCTCTACCTGGTATATAAGCATCATTTCAAATCCTTATGCAGCTGTTCAGGAAATCCTGACCTACTGGCTTAAATTCACTAATCAATAAAGTGGATCAGAATTTTAGACTAGTCTGCTAATGTTTCCCCATAAGATGTGACTAGAGCATATCAAGGGCGATTCTTGCATAAACAGGTGGTTCAGGGAACTTGGAAAAACCAATATTCCATCTTGTCTTTTGTGAGCAAAACAATTTTATTTTAAAATACTTTCTAAGTTTCCTGGTGCATGTGCAAGGAATTAATGCTCCTTATAGTTAAGCTTTTGTCAAAAGGTATAAGAAAGCTAAAGCATGTTTTTCCTCATAAGAATCACACTAAATATATTTTCCACCTATGTTTCTGATAATTAAAGATATATGTGAAAATGATGGAAGAAATAAATGAGAATTTTAACCACTCAAATTCTTCCATTTCTACCCTTATGAAAGGTTGACTGAATAATCTTGAAGGAAACAAACATGACCCTCAGACTAGATGTCTTTATTTTATTTTTAAAAATAATTTATTTATATATATTTCACATCATTTCAGTCCCTGGGGGTCACCCACCACCTTCTTGAGCCCCATGCTAGGTCCTGCTGATTCAGAGACCCCCAGGTCTGAGGGTGGGGGGCAGGGTTTTAATAAGCTGCAAGTTCAGCGTGTGCCCCACCCCTTGAGCTTTGGACATTTCAGTCTCCTGGTCTCTAAGTTATTAGGGACGAGACCCTGGGAGGCCATGGGGGGACCTGGACCCTAGTAGCTGTCCAGTAAACCCGAGGCTCAGGGGATGGGAAGTGTAGATGTCTTTATTTTAAATAACTGAAAAACCCTCCCTGTATCCTTACTGTAATTGTCTACTTTTTATCAGGATCTTTCTCTCTAAAATTATTTTCTGGAAGTTCCTGCTTTGTATCTGAAAGTTATCCTGCTTTGTAAGACCTATAAAACAAAAATGACTAGTCAAAAAATATGCATTTTAGAAGACCCAGAAGGCAGGAAGAAAGCTAGAGGGGGACCTCAGGAAAAGATCTGGAACACATTAATTGGCAGGATATAAAACCTTCAATACACAAACTAATATTACTTTTTTTGTCAACCCTTTTCCACAAATTTATTGAGTCATGCATTAAGAGAATTTTTTTCATTTATTTTATTTTTACTCACATTAAAACACAAAATTAGGTAATTTAGAAACAGGTCAGTCAGGACCAAGGAGGGAGGAAGCTGCAAAGAAGCTATCTTTTGCAATTCTTTCAGTGGAGTTCAGTGAGAAAAAGAATACTTTGAGGTCTAAATCACAGTGCAAAATAGAACACAAAATTTCATATTTGAGGTATATGATTTTTTTAAATATTGAACTAATTCTTTCCATCTTTATCCTTTTTCCTTTACTATCCCACAGTGTTAATTAAAATTACTTGGAGAAGGTTTTACAAGACTATGTGAATTCAGATATTTTTTCCTAGATATAAACTCCTAATATAAGAAACAAAAGAAATTAACAGAATAGTTCTTCACCTTATTTAACTGATTGATTGCCATGATAAGTTAAAGTAAATACAAAATTTACATTCTGTATACAGAAAAAAATAGAGTAAGGGCCATCACATTTATTTACACTTTAAGGAGATTGGTTCCATTTTCATTTAAAATGCAAGAGCTTTTCAACATATGAGTATATAAAGAAAATGTTATATATGTACACAATAAACTATTATTTAGTTATCTAAAAAAAAAAAAAAAAGATGGAATCCTGCCACTCACAATAACATAGACTGGTGTAGAGGGTAAAATGCTTAGTGAAATAAGTCAGACAGAGAAAGACAAACTTGTATTTTGTAAACTGAAAAAACAAAATGAATAAATAAAATAAAGCTTTAGACAGTAGTAGCATATCAGTAGCTACCAGAAGTAAAGGGAGGGAGATGGTATGTAAATTAAATAAAACACACTTGAACATTTTATATATACTGCTATAGTGAGGTGCATCATTTAAACATAAAAACAACAAGAAACAAATGCAAACCTGAAAGGTCAGCCTACAACATGGTGGCCCAAGAAGCATCAGGCTGGCTATCACAGGGCATTTACTTGCAAGAGCAACGTTCCCCTTTACAAGGTCCCTGGGTTGCTCAGCATGCCACTCACTGCAATGCTACTGAGCAAGAAGCACCTGATTCACTCACAACAGGCAATCCCCAGAGCACTTCTGAAATCTCTGGTTATTTGATTCTAGCTCTGCTTGTAACTGGACACAGCTAGTAACATAGCCCATTCTTCCTTTGAAAACTAACCATTTGTTTCTACCTGGAATATCTGTGAGATTTTTTAACTAGCAAAGCCTGGAGTTAGAACCTAGCTCTGCCCATTTTTATTAAAGTTTTCAGCTTCTGTGTATAAAACTAGAATAATGCAGAGACATCATGGGATTTTGTGGGGTTAAATAAAAGGTTGAAGTAAAACAAAAAAATCAGACTTTTGGGAAATATTTCCCTCTCCTCCTTCTCCACACTTCACCCCTCTCCCACAACCTCTGTGCTGACCCCACTTTCCTCCCCTAACCCAGTGACAGTTTTTATCATCCCCATTTAAAGTTTCTCCTTCACAGTGTCATTTCATGATACTTCAAGGTCATAAAGACGCTGAGAAATTCCCCGGCCACCCACTTCAAGCGAACAGATAAATTCCAAGTGGAGTAAAATCACCAGGCCTGAACTCAGACACCCATTCTAAGGAGAATCTCCAGTGCTCCTAATGTCGAGTACTCACCATCTCAGAATCAAGTCTCTGCATCTTCAAAATGCTTCCAGTATTACCAACACTTCTGTGTCAAAGTTGGTATATACACCTGCTACAAATTACAAGCATGTACAAATGTTAGAATTAGTTTGCATATTTATTCTTCACTCTAAAATTAAGACATAACCTTGATTGCAGACACAGCTGTTATCAGTGAAACCCAGTTTTGTGACTGCAGAACCTGCCCTACCCTAACTTGTGTGTATTGAGGTCAGTTTCCACTTATTTCAAGCAGTTTCCCACTTTTCCAAATTGACCTCTTCACTCCATATGCAGATTTGAGAGCCAGGTTTAGGGAGGAATGAGTACTCATTCATTTGGGTTTGGAGGGAATGCGTGAATTCCCATTCAAATTGGACCCTGCAAAGCTAGATCCTATTTCTTATTTTTTAGACTTGAAAGGTATTTATTATCATTACCATCATATTATTACATATACTTTTCCATTTTTCATTTTATTGGGAGCTTTTGCTAAAACAATGGGTATCTTACTAGAGTGATGGGAAAAAAAAAAAAATCCTAAGATGTCTCCTGCTCTCCTGAGAAACAGGTCAAAAAGAAAAAGAAACAAAATGGTTTCACTAATATGTGGGATATAGGGAAACAATAAACAAAAGCCACGAGGAAAAGCCAAAACCAGCTAAGCACCAAACTGAAGTACACAACCCCGGGTGAAGGGGAGAGGGTGGGAACGGTCAGGGAGGATGGGAGCGTGAATCCCTAGGATTACAAAGATGTCAAATGTATATATAAATAAATTATTTTTAAAAATAAAAGAATGTCACTGTGACAAATCCTAAAAAAAGAAAATTAAAAAAAAAAAAAAAGGAAGATCCCCTTTTAATCTTATGCTCTTTCCAGCTGTGTAGTGATTCTCCGTGTCATCACCATGGCATGAAATGCTAGATGAAGCATTTCATTCCATTCATTTTCTTCTTTACAAGATTCTTCTGCTGTAATTCTTTGGAATAATCTGGCCCTCATTATTACCCTTTAGTATTTTGAGAATCACACAAAGAGAAAGAAATCCTAAACTGTTTTGTTTAGAAGTGAACATTTTCCCAATCATCCCAAATTATTTCTTTTAAAAACAGATCAATAACCTGAAAAAATAAGTTGCACTTTGGCACCTCTGTCCTTCACGTGTTGGGAAAAGCACTCCAGTCAGAAGGATCAAAAGACTCCAGTCTCCACATCTCACATCTTCTGACCCTCCCAACTGGAGCCCTGACTACCTGCCCACCCACCTTGCCCCAGCCTCTGCTGGTGCCCAGCCCACCTGCCCATGTCATAGTATTTTTCCTCCATCTGCTCTGCCACCTGTCGTGAAGTCTGTGGCCGCTTTTTTGTGAACCTGCCCACCTGTTGGCTTTTAACTGTCCCTTCTGTTCTTTCCTTCTTCACTGGGTCATGACCAGGATCATTTTGGGGGCTGATCCATCGCCCTGCTGTCTGGCAGTCCACCCTGGTCAGACTCCCCTGTGATGAGCCTTCCAACCATGGACTTTAACACTCCAGGCTCCACCCCCAATGCTGAGTCATGGAGCAGTCTGACTGAGGGATTTGGCGCTATTTGGAGGACGCTGTCACTTGCTTTAGTTTGAACTCACCAGTCAGCTGTTTGTTCCATCTGCTTAGAAACCTAAAGTGTGTTCATAGTGGAATTTTATCCCCTTCATCACAGCATATAATCTTTAACATCAAAACTGTGACTCAGATCAAAGTTCAAAACCATAGGCTATTAATGGGCTGAGAAAATAAGATTAAATGTAGAATTTTCAGAGTTTTAGGGCATAAATCTTCCTTTTCATACCACAATATTCAGTGTTTCAAAGCAGAGTCTGAATCTTCCTGGGTTCACGCAGAAGGTACTCAAGAGAAATCTCAGTTTTCGAAGCTGATCAAAGGAGACCTGGTTTGATGCTCTGTAGAGAAAGAATAGGAAAGAAGAGAATAAAGAATGATATATGGAAGTGGAAGTGAAGTTGTGAAACAGATGAAAAATGGGTATTGAGTAAAAGGGTATAAATATTGGTACATAGTTGTTTTTTAAATAGAACATTTCATGAGGTTTCCTATTTTCAATGTAATTTAAAGTAGAAAATACAGGAATATTATTAATTAGTTGACATAATGTTATGTACTTCCATAGAAATAACACTTCTCACTATATTCTGTGGTATCTTTTAATGCAGAGTAAACGTATCATTTTTTTTATTAACTCCCTATATGTAGATAGAGAAGTCAAGTGTTTCCCCATATGTGCTTACACTCCCCATCACTATCCTTGTGAATGAGGCCTCTATAAACCCAGATAAAGCTCAAAGGAGATCAGAGATATCTCCCCTACATATGAAATCAAGAAAATAATTCCTAGTGAGGAAACCACACACAGTTATCTATAACAGCACTGAGCCCAACTCACCCCCTTCCTACTTTTTTATAGGTTAACAAAAACAAATTTAATCAATTTAAAGAATAAAAAGAAGGTAACTACCTTTGTTCACACTGTACATTTCACCCTGACAATTGCCTATGTGTGGATGTGTCTCTGTGTCAGGGCCACACACTCTAATGCCTATTGACTCTCACAGCTGTGCATGAACAGCAGACTTTCAGCAGGAGAAGAGAATGAGGGCCACACGGCAACAGCTGGAAAAGTCATTGAAATATAATACTGATCCCAAAATAGTCATATTTATTTTTGAGACTTATAAATGGTTAAAGAAATAGAATCCACCTTCGGGAAATAATGTTTCTCTATGTCTAATTATACCCCATCTTCCCCCAAAGATTAAAACAAATGGTGTTGTGCTGTAAATCATGTTTGTCACTTTTGAGCAGACCTGGAGCTTTTCTCTCTACTCTAAACTGTGGGAGTAGAAAAGACATCTCCAGATCATGAAAATTCCATCACTCATCTTCTGAATGGAATCAGGAAAGGAAGGCAGGGGTCAGGGTTGGGAAGTGATGGCAACATTCACAAACACTTTCTCAGAAGTAGCAGTTCTGAGCTGTGGCTTCAGGGGGGCTCCTACTTTTTCGATTTTATTGATGAACCTCCTCTGAGCAGTGTTTACCTCTTCCCCACCTGTTGGCCAGAGGCCAATGTGTAGACATGCTCTAGGTCACTTGGCTGTCCATTTGGTGGTTAACAGACAAAAAATGCATAGTTCCAAAGAATCATTCTGGCTTCTTGTTCATAGGTCTGTCGAAGCGTTCTTATAAATATAAATATATATATATATATATATATATGTATATATATATCTCAAACGCAAAGAACCCTTCAATAGACCTATGACTTACAGACCTATATATATGTGTGTATATATATACAGACCTATAGACTTATATAAATATACACACATATATATACACATACATATATATATAAACATATGTGTATATATACACATATATAAATATAGATAAAGATTATATAGTTATCAGTACATCTATATATATAGTTATAGATGTAAAGAGTAATTTCACTATGCATCCATTAACGCACTTCTTTTGCATGTTCATTCAACAAGAATTTATTGAATTTCTATCAAAATCATGAACTTTAACCAGTGCTGACACCAATATAAAACACAAAAATACATGTTTCTAGGCCTTTGCAAACTAGTAGGAGGGGCTAAATTAATTGCTTATAATTATACTGAATGTATTGGAGAACAATAAGGAATTGTGAGAGTATATGATCCTCAATCAACTTAGGAAGGTCAGAGAAAGGTGTCACTGAACAAAAACATTTGAACTGAGATTGGAAAAAGAAAGATCCTCTACGTCAGTAAGTAGAATCTAGGGTCAAAGGTAAAAATATAATGCTTCAAGTAAAAACATTTCAAGTTGAAAGAGAAATTTGTAAAGACTTGAAGATGGACCTGGAAGCAAACACAGAGATAAGGCAAGGATGACTGGCAAAGCTGATGGGCATCATTGGGTTTTCTACATAACTCACATTTTTAACACCAGAGTGACTGCCTACATAGTTTCATCAAGCAGAATGGGTGCAATGATAGTAAAGTAAAATTAGCAGGAAAGCAAAGATCTAATTGATTTGTAACCTTACTGTGTTTAGCAGCAAAGAAGAGCATAACAAGGAGAAATGTCCTGTACATAGATATTTACATTTTCAATTTTTCTATTTTTATTGACTGATAAGCAGCCATAATTATTCCAATGTCATATTTCATTCTTACAATAAATCTTAGTTCAATTGCCTCAATATTATAGATACAATTTCACATTTTTTTAAAATCCCAGTAGTGACTCAAGACTTATTGAGACATAATATTATAGCTTTGAGTTGGTCTTAATTATCAGAAAATTCTTCCTCATTAAACTAAATTCCATGTAACTTTCCCAAGTTTTGCACACTAAAGCAAAACAGAGCAAGGCTACACCTTTTCGTCATATAAAAGTCCTATAAATAATTAAGATAGAAATCATATTCTGGTACCTCTCTGTTGCTAAGTCTTATTTTTCAGACAAGCAAAACACACACACACACACACACACACACACACAAGCCTAAAAGCAACAGCAAGCAAACCATTTGTTCATCTACTCTTTGGAAGTTATTTCAAATTTTCCTACAACTGCTATCTAACTTTTTTCCATTTTTCTGGGCCCTTCCCAGCTCTTCCCACTGGCATATTTCTGGACACTGCTTTTATATTGATTTGACCTAAGGTTGTGTTGCATATAGGAATATTCATTTATCAAACTGCTACTTTGTTGATAAACCAAGATGTACAAAATTGGCAGTCAAGGATTCACTCCAGATACATTATTATGAGAATCCCATATTTGTAAATATACAATATATTAGGAAGAATATGATAAATGACAAGAGAAAGTTAGTGATTATATCTTATAAAAACACAGAAAATAGAAATATTGCATCAATCAATAGGACACAAAATATTTTGCAAATAGAATCAATTGTGGATGATTTGGAATCATACAGCTTATATAGAGGGTTGTGTGGGTGCACTTAGCACCTGTTGCGTTTTATGAAGGAGCTGAATTTGGGATTGTGTCTCTTATGTCCATATTATCATCCTTGCAAAGTTGTTGTTGTTTTCACTTTTTACATGGAACTCTTTATAAATCATTGCATTAATCTCTTATAAAATGCACTTTAAAATATTTTCAAATATTTTAGTTTGGTAAATGTGACAGTTTGGTGTCTTGCGCTATCTTTAGTGTTCATTATTCACCCAATACTCCAAAGGAACATTTCCTCCATTCTAAGTTCTTAAGAAAAATTGAGTCCAGGACAGAGCTGAGATTTGACTTAAACTATAAATGTGGATCTCATTCATTTCTCTGGCTCTCAACTTTCTTCAACTCACATCTTACCATCTTCCAGCAGGAACGCAAGTGGCCCTCGTCACATGTCTTGTTGACATATAGTTGCAATAGGAACTGACAAAATAGGAAAATAAGCAGTCTGTATGAAAACATGTCCTAGTAAATCCATGATGGTTACCATAATCTCTCCCTTTCTAAATATTTAGAAATTATTTCTAAATATCATTTAAAATCTATAACATCCTTTCAAGTCTGTAATTAGTAGAATTCTTTACCAGAAGAAATACTGAAAATTCACTTCCCATTTTCCCACACCACAGGGCCCAGAAGTCACCCACAGTAAAGCAGTGATCCTCATCACCCATTCATTCTACTGGAAACGTGCATTTATCAAAGGTGCATAAATGATTTACTTTGGCCAAGATGTTCAAACTCATAGAATAGAGTCTTCTCTTATGAGCTCCTTTGACTTAGATTTTCTATAACAATATTTATATGTTTTACCCTTCCTGTCCAAAATGATTTCATTTGTAGAGGAAATTAAATGATCATAAGAATGAATGTGTTTTGGTCTTCTGTTTATATTCATCGTTTCCTCACAACCTTTGGCAGATCGCTTTTTTAGATCTCTTTGATTCTTTGAGAATAACTTTATGAAAGATTAAGTATGTTTGAACTGAAGTGTGAACCTGGGTTGCATAACTGCTAACCTTGGATAGGAGACTTGGCTTCTCTCAGTTCCATCTTCTGCTTTGAAAACTAGTAAGAAGAGTGACAAAAATCCATGATGCCATTACAGAAATGAAAAATATTATCATTTTAAAGGCATTCAGTCAGCATTAATTCATAAACTTCTCTTTTCAGGGTGTTGATTGATTTCTCTAACATTTTTTCCTAAATTTTTGTTCATTTGACACTTACATCATCTTTAATGATGTGAATCTTTATGATGAATAAGGTATGTCTTGCCATTCATATTTATATCCTTGTCCATAACTCAGCTTTCTTTATGTGGATATACCCTCTTTATTTTTTTTAATTGAATAAGTATCTAGTTTATGGAGTCAAGATTTAATGAAACAGAAACTTGTTTAGTTGTATGAAAAGATGCCTCTCATGTAGGCTATGTTGACTATTTTCAGTCTAGAATATGTTTTCTGGTCAATATTAAAGATAAATTGGCATTAAAGTCACTTTAATGATAACAGAAAACATTAGGATATACACAAATATATATGGAATTATATGGAAGAACCACAAGGTAAAATGTGTATTTTGGCCAAAACTCACTTAACCATACACTTCTGAAATAGTAACATGTAGCCACTTACTCATTATTCAAAAATAAATTAGGAATTATTTTTATTGTGTTTTACAACTATAGAAAAAGTAGAATTTCTAGTTAAAAAATTCAATAAATCTTTGCTTGAAATTTAGTAAAATTAACATTTTTATTTTGTTCAATATAATTGAGATTCCTCTTTTATAATTTTAAGTAATTTATTTTTCCACCTGACCTTTTGCTTGTTTTTCCTATTACCCATATATTAGTGAAACCATTTGGTTTCTGTCTTTTACTTTCTGGCTTATTTCTGCTGATATGATTTCTTCTAGATACATCCATGTTATCATAAATTCATCAAATTTGCCATTTTTAATTAATAATTAGTATTCCATTGTGTATATATACCACATCTTTTTCATCCATTCGTCTGTTTTGGTATACCCTCTCTATATGTGAGCTAAATTTAGAGCAACTAAAGAAATGCACATAACTAGCAATGTTGTGACACAATAAAATTTGAAAACAAGTTAAATGAAATAGAATGTTTAAAAACATACTCATATTTAAAAATTAAAAAGAAGAAAAGAGAAGACCCTTACCACTCAGAACTGAAGATTCTGTATGAAAGATGAGGAGAAAAGTTCAGTACTTTTGGACCAATAATAATGGGTAGTGATTGCATTGTAAGAATTCATCACATTATGCATTATGTTCTTTCTCTTTGTGTGTTGTGTTTCACAAAAAGGGTTTTCTTAAGGAGCTCTAGAGCTAATTAAAACATATGAAATGTGTGCAGATGGATCCAATGAGAATAATTTTATCAGAAACTAGAAAACCTCACTAAGTGTACTTAAATGTTGCTTTGAATTATAAATGTGTCCTGTCTTGTCCTCAGGAGGCTTAATTTATCAGAGTAGAGGCCTCTCTTGCTACATTCACAATTTCTGTTTTCTTTCCAAACAGCTATCACCTAGTGTCAGAGGGTATGTTATTGGGAGTTTCTGGTCCTGTGTTGTGAAAACTCTTAAATAATCCCATCTTTGTCTTGAATGCTTTCTCTATTCCTGTGCCTCCATCCACATGCAAATCAGTTTCTTTGTCAAATACATCAATACTATGCCAAACATAGTTTTGGACATCAGGAATAATCAATGCACTTCTCTAAATCAATTGCATTTCTTTTCCACTCCTTTCATTTTTTTAACTTAATCTCTGAGAGGAACAATGTCCTGTGGAGGCCTACATATGTTGGAATAATGAAGAACAGTAGTATGTTACTTCACAACCTATCATGAGGAATATAATAGTAGTCAATCAAAACAATTTCTTTACCATCCATGCTCTATAACTACATGCTTGAATTTACAGTCCCACAGAACAGCATAGACCCATTTTTCTTTGATCTCCTTGACTTTATGCAATTATAAACCCTGGAAAATAATCAGCAGAAAATGTTGAGTATTAAGATAAAGACACAGCTTTGGGAACCTAAAACTTGAAGAATAGCAGTCCCCCTTCCCAGAACAGGAGGGCTATATAGTCTCCTCTACCCTCCAACCCAGGCCCAGGCCCAGGTCCCAGGCTCCTTAATCATCAAGCTATGTAGAGAGTGGAGCAGGTGGCCCAGTATTCCCTAAGGAAAATAGTCTTTCTGGCAACACTGGGAAACCCCATCACAGGCAGGATAGGCAGCTCCTTCCTGTCAAGCTTGAGACTATTTTCCCCATCCAGAGGTGGGGACCTTCCATAAAGTCCTCTATTACCCACAGGCAGGAGAATCCCAGGGCAGGGAAGCCTTTTCACCCCAGCAAACTGAGAATCCCCTCCTCTCAAGAATCATGGATTGGGGTGTTATATTTTGTGAAAATGACAGCTACAGGGAGTGGGCCTTAGTCCTGCCACCTGGATTCTCTCCTCCATTATGTGTGTGTGTGTGTGTGTGTGTGTGTGTATATAAATAATGAAATGATGCCTTGAAGCTACATAAAAATGTACTGAACTGTTTACTTAATAAACTTTACGTTTAAGAACAACCTTATGCTGACAGGAAATCTTAAAGGAAGATTCCCCATATAGTGTCTATTATCATAGTCTCTTCCATGACATTTAATGTATACAGTGGTACATTTGTGACAGTCCTTGAGACAACATTGACTTATCGCTACCACCCAAAATCTATCACTTACGTGCATTAAGGTTCACACATGGTGTTGTACTCCTGTGTTTGGGCAAATGAACAATGACACTTTGCCACCATTACTCCACACAGAATAATTTGAAGACATGAATATATCTGTTTTGCCCATTCACCCCTCATTCCTGCAATCACTGGCAGTCACTAAATTTTTTATCACCTTTTCCAAAATCTTATTTAATTGCAATCTTATACTATGTGGTATTTTTAGATTGACTTCATTTGCTTAGTAACATGCTTTTACAGTTTCTATCATGTCTTGTCATGGTTTGGCAGCTCCTTTCTTTTTAGCACTGAATAATATTCCATTTTCTGCATGTGCTAGTATACTTATCCACTCACTTTGAAGCATACCTTGGTTGCTTCAAAGTTTCGGCAATTATGGATAACGATTCTAAAAATATCTATGTGCAGGTTTTTGTCTGAAGTTAAGTTTTCAACTTCTTTGGGTAACTCTGAGGAACATGATTTCTATATCTTATAAGTGAATATGTTTAGTTTTATAAGGCACCTCTTACCTGTTTTCCAAAATTATTTATCATTTTGCATTTTTACCAGCAACAAAAGAAATTCAGTTGTTCATTGTTGGCATATAGAAAAAGAAATTGTATTTTTCTACTAACCTTATACTTAGAGTGTTGTCATGATTACTTATTATTACCAGGATGTCTTCTATAGATTCTTTCAGATCTTCTACATAAATAATTATAATTCTGACATTTTTAAATGAAGATTTTTTTTAAGTTTCTCTTTCCTAATTTGCATGAATTTTATAGCCTTTGGTTGTCTCATTGGGCTAGTTAGTACTTCTAGTATAATATTAAAAGCAAGGCGCCTGATACGCATCATTTCAGCCAGGTGATCAAGTTCACCATTAACAGTCATTAGTCATGTTGATAAGTACTCTTGGCATGATGTAATGACACTGACATTTTAACTCTGTGAAATTCTTCTCCAAATCCTTAGCCTAAGTCTAATTAAAGAAAAATCAGACAAATGCCAGCATAGTGCATATCATACAAAATATTTGACTCCTATGTCTCAAAATATAGTCATTAAAAACAAGGGAATTTTGAGAAATAGCCATAGCCAATAACCTGAAAAGATACATTATTAATAGGATCCTGCACCAGACAGGGATATTAAGCCCTAACTAAGGGAATTTGAAGATACCATGGACTTCAATTCACAGTATTAGTTCATTAATGTAATAGTATTAGTTCATTAATGTAATAAATGAGCCATATTAATAAAAGATGCTAATAACAGAGGAAACTCTATAGAGGCTGAGAAAATATAAGCAATATCTTTTTACTCTATGCTTAATTTCTTTGTAAATCTGAAACATTTTTTTAAAAAGTTTGTTAATAAAAATTGGGGCAAAGAAAAGATTCTTATAAAAGTGGAAATGCATGGATTCTTGATATTTGTGGTGAATAAATGAACTTATATGTGTTATAAAACTGTATAGCTAAGTATACAAAAACATACACAGAAATGAATGGAAGTATAACTATAGAAATCTAATGAGAATGAGAACTATTAATATCATTATTCTGCCTGTGATATCACAAAGCTATTGTTTTCAAAATGTTATAATTAAGTGAAAAATAGTAACAGATATAACTGCTTAAAACTTTAAAATCATTCCAATAGAATTCTCAATTAAAATAACAGTACTTAAGAGCATGACTTTGGGAACATCAAAGAAGAAGAAAATATTGATCAATTGTATGTCTATGAATTCAGTTTTGATGTGAGCCAAGGACTTCTCAAAATAGAAGAATGAGACAAGTTCTAAGACAAAGCAATAATAATACTTTTGGTTAAAACTAAAGAAGAAAATAAGGACAAGAAATATTAAAAAAAAAAGTGGTGCTTCCAATGGTACCCAGATGTCTACACTTTTTAGAAGCTCCAAAGAACCCCCAGTGGAGGGTTATAAACAGTTTCTTTCCAAGGTGGAAGATAGTACTTACCTTGGAAGCAAATAGCTTCATTACTTTCAATAAATGTATTTATATTTTTTTAATATGCAGATGTAAACTATTTTTCTAGGCAACGGACACACTGACTAACAAAAGATATTAAACAAACAAGTGTTACTACTTAAAGCAAGGAGAAACAATCAGGAAACTTTTGAAGTCTGATCTCAAATCATTCTTTAAGGCTAATATTTGGTATTATCAATATAATGATTAACTTTAAACCCTTGTGAGGCAAAAAACATGGGCTTCTCAAATAAATTATAAAATAAAGTTCCCATACTATCAAGACAGAAAGGGGTAAAAACTGATTTAGACTATCTTCCTTTATGATCTTTCTAAGCACAGCTGGCAGCATAAAGATCATTATGAACAAGCATGGCAGGTATAGCTGAATCAAAAAGGCAGGTCCACAACATAAGGAGAAAAACAGACAGGTTTGGGCTCTATAGTGACCTTCAGTTTTCACATGACAATGATTTTTTTCAGGCTTTCACAGCCAGAAAGCCTCCCAGAAGACTACAGAGACTGTAGCTTATGCCACATAAAAAATTTGATCAATTGTTAGAAAAATGAACCTCCCCTGGAGGCACAGGACTTTTGTAACACTTTACTTCAGAGTCTGGGCTTTTTTCCTCTTCTTTTTTCAGCACCTGCATCCATATTGAGTCAACATCTGCTCCCATCATTTGATCCATGCACAAAGGCAACAGGTTGAGTAGAATGTGTCTCCTGATCTGGCCTGGCATTTGTCTGTCATGCTGTGGCGGGAAGATGATACCTAGCTGACAAAACACAGGCCTGAGCATATGTTGGAAGGCCCTTTGTTCCACGAGGATGCCCTGCTGTTCAGGATCCTCCAAAAGTTTGGAGACTCAGGGCTCCTATGATGGTGGCCCTTTCAAGACAAAAGGTAGGTCATATATCACAGCAGATACCATTCAGTACATTTGTGCATCCCACACAAGTGCACCTCTGCCTGCTGCATTTCCAGTCAGTAGACTTAGCAGCAGAACCTACATACACCATTGTGTGTAACGTGTATAGTGTGTGTGTGTGTGTGTGTGTTTTGGGGGGGGTGGACTCTGTGGTTGGAGTGTTCAAGTGTATGCTTAGCCCTGAAGTTTTCCATTTTATCTTTAGTTTTGTCTTGAGAGTTCTTAGCAACCCAGGTGAAATGACAACTAGTGGGTTCAAACTAGGACTCAGTCAGTAGTCACAAAAGCATACTATCTACTCTCTAGTATGTGGTGGAGGAGAGATGTAACAAGGATTCCAGAGTCCAAGTGTCATTCACAACTATCCCTTTTTTTTATTCAGAAAGGAATTAGAAATAATGGTCAGGCCTCCTAAGAAGACAAGAAGAGAAAAAAAGTCTCATTTAAATAATATGAAACCTTATTCACAGACTACACTCAATATTTACCTCCAAGGATAGTATTGTATTCTTTTAAAAAGGACACATACAATCATTATTATTTCCTGATGAGTTGACTATCTCTAAGTGAAGACCACACACAAATACATATTGGAATGGGCTGACTTCATCTGCCTATTTAATATTTTTTCTTCATCAGTCTCTCTGTGTGTAAAACATCTTGTCAGACCTGAAACCCTTGTGAACTACTTCTTTATGCTATAAGTGACCTTGCACTTGTATAAACCACTTTACATGTTTAGCAGGCTACGTTAAATGCTACGTGGACTAAAAGCTATTGAGGTTTTTTGTAACCAAATTGCAAGATGCCATTATTTTTTAAATTAATTAAATTATTTATATATAGATTTCACATCATTGTAATCCCTGGTGTTCATCACCATCCCCACCCATTCCCACCCTGACTCCCCTCCCCCCCACAAGTTGTGTCCTTCATTTTGGTTGTTAGCTTGCTTTGCCTTTTCTTCATGGCTTTTTGTTTATCTTTCCCATGTCCTGTCTAACAGTGAAACCATTTAGTGCCTGTCTTTTACTTTTTGACTTGTTTCTGCTAATATGATTTCTTCTAAGTCCATCCATGTTATCATAAAATCATGCAATTTGTCATTTTTGATTGATGAGCAATATTCCATTGTGTATATATACCACATCTTTTTCATCCACTCATCTGTTTGGGCCATTTAGGTTGCTTCCATGACTTTGCAATTATAAGTAGTGCTGCAGTAAATATTCGAGCACAATTTTCCTTTGTAGAAGCGTTGAGATCTCCTTTGGGTAGATTCTCAGAAGAGCGATTGCTGGGTCAAATGGTAGTTCCATTTTCATTAATTTGAGGGTCCTCCATGTGGTTTTCATAGTGACTGAACCAGTTTACATTTCCACCAACAGTGTAAGTGCCTTTCTCTCCACATCCCCGCCAGCACTTGTTGTTGCCTGTTTTTTGGATGTGGGCCATTCCTACTGGTGTAGAGTGGTATCTCATTGTGGCTTTGATTTGAATTTCCTTGATTGCTAATGATGTTGAACCATTTTTCATGTACCCGTTGGCCATTTGTATTTCCTCTTTGGAGAAGTGTCTTTTTAATGTTTCTCCCTATTTTTTAACTGGGTTTTTTACTTTGTTTTTGTTAAGTTGTGTGAGTTCTTTATCTTTGTATCAGACCCTTGTCACTTGTATGTAGGGCAAAATTTTTTCCCATTTGGTTGGGTTTTTTTTTTTGTTTTGTCTGTTGTCTCTTCTGCTGTACAAAGCATTTTGGTTTGACATAGTCCCAGTTGATAATGTTTTCCTTCATTTTTTACTGCTATAGATGTATCTAGAAATGAATTTCAAAAAAAAATTAAATACTTAGAATAAATCTAACAAAACTTGTGAAAGAACTATACAAGGAAAACTTCAAAATGCTGCTAAAAGAGATAGAAGAAAACATAAGGAAATGTAAAGACATACCCTGCTCATGGATTGGAAGAATCAGCATCATCAAAATGGCCATCCTAACAAAAGCAATCAGTGCAATCCCTATAAAAATCTCTGTCACATTCTTTAAAGAGTTAGAACAAAAATTACTGAAATTTATATGGAATAACAAAATACCTCGAATATCAAAAAGCCTACTGACTAAAGAAAAGAGAAAATGGATGTATTACTAATCCCAGACTTCAAATTATACTACAAAGCCATAGTAATTAAAACAGCTTCATTGGTACAAAAACAGACAATCAGACCAGTGGAACATAATTGAGTGTCCTGAAATAAAACCACACATATATAGTCAACTAATCTTTGACAAAGGAGTGAAAAATTTACACTGGAACAAGGACAACCTTTTCAATAAATGGTGCTGGGAAAACTGGTGCAAAACTTGCAAAAAAATGGACCAAGACAACTCCATCATATCATGTACAAAAGTCCACTCAAAATGGATAAAAGACTTGCATGTAAGACCAGAAACCATAACATACATAAAGGAAAACATGGTCAAAAACCTTTATGAATTACCATTATTTTTAACAATGAGGAAAATCTTATCACTTGGTATGGTTTCATGTTTCAGTTTTAGTTTTTATTTGTCAGTTATTTTTGAATCTCAGTGATGTTTATAACATTTTCATCATTCCTTAAGAACTTGTGCACTAACAGTTTCAGGGAAGGTGTTACAGAGCTTCTACCAGTTACTCTACTATTTTCATTTATTTATAAGATTCCTCCTGAGAAAGGTCCCGCATGTTATCTGCAGTTCCCTAGTGTGAGGATTGATGAAGTTAGTACAAGTGCAGTCTTGTGTGCTTACATTTATGAGGGCCTTCCCGGTAGAGATCACAGCATGGCCTTCTGAGCAGTAAATGGGGCAAAGAGACTTGCACTGGTGAAAAAGGTGACCAGGGTAATATCCACAGCACCTAATGCCTCTGAAAGCCTGTTGCTCTAAAACTAAGTAAATGGTCCTTTAGCAAAATGTCCTCCCTCAGTCTGGACATGAGGCCTCTGAGGGGCTTTGCCCAAGATGGGTGTGCTACACGCTATCCTGATGCAAGCGCAGCTTATCATTTTCAAAAAGCAGCACAGAAGGTTCCTGTATGGACTCATCACTGAGTCCTTGTATTTCCTGACACCCAACTACCTCCACCTCCACAGTAGAAAGGTATTATTATACAATCAGATGCCATCTTTGAGTGCCCTGAGGTTTATTTTGCCTTTGAACTGCTCTTTCAACAAATAGGATCTGTTCTTTTCTTATGATAAGTCCTTGGAATATTGGAACATGACCCACATTCTTAGCACTTACTTACTGGCTTCTTTTAATGTTCCAGACACTGTGCTCAGAGAAGTGAAATATGCAAAGACAGCAGGATCCATCATCAAGTGACTGGGATTGTGGAGCATGTGTAAGATGCTGTCATCATGACAAAACTAGTTACCATAGGGAAATAAATAAATGTGAGGTTTATTTTTATGGACCTAAGTAATTGGTGACACTTTTGTGAAGCAGAAAGTCTTCGCAAAGTGGCAAGAATTTCAATAATTGAAAGGAGAGAGGGAATGACCAATGAAGAAAAAGGAGACAGAAAAGTTCAGGCTGTGTCCTGGATATAGTGAAAAAAGTAGTCTAGAGTTCAGGCCTAGTGGGGCCAAGACAAGAGTTAGCAAGCCAGAGTTAGTAAAATCAGAGTAAGGGTAGGTTACAGACACCTTGGTCACCAGTCTGAGTTTGTGCTTTCTTTGTCCATTGCCAAGGCATTGAAGAAGTTCAAGCTACCTAATTTAGGGTATCATATGGAAGTTAGGTTAGACAAATTTTGAGTAGACAGGAAACACTAAAATCTGGAACATTTTGCCAGTGGGCTTTTCCAGCTCAGCTTAGTCTACGTTCTTCTTTAATCCTCCATGTCCCACTCTAACCTCATTCCCACTGCTCATTAACCATGTGACCAGCCATTCCTGATATAAGAAATTCATCCTTTTGAAAAAGATTAATTTTAAATTGAAGACTCTTAAGAAATGAAATAGCCTCAAGAGCCAAAAGAATCACGACAGTGGGTGGAGAAATGGTGCTGGCAGGGAGATGGCATCCTCTCTCACCCTTGCCCCTCCCCTCCGGGACATGAACAATGGGAAACCACACAGGAAAACTGCCTCTCTCCAGGGGATGGGAAGTGAGTTGGAGGAGAAAGCAAAAGAGAATGAGAACATGGAAATGCTTTTTTTCAGCCTGACTTCTCCCCAGAGAAACCCCAAAGCACTTGAACTAATAACAAGGTCCAAGCACCAGATTTTTAGTCCAATGATTAGTCATATCCTTCTCTGTGCCTGGAGGTTTCAGCTTTGCTGTTCCCAGCAAGACTCAGTTCTGGAAGGCCTGCTGCAGGAGGAGAGCCACAGAAAAGGCTGAAGCTCAACAGGCTTCAGAACACAGTACAGGATGAGTAAGGATCTGGCTCCCTCACCTCATCACACCCATGCACCCTCTAAGGGAACAGGAGTCACACAAAGATTCTCTATGTTCCAGAGTCCATTGCTCACATTTCCATCTTTAATTTTACTGTATAAACAGTAATTTAATTTTAGATGAATGCCTATAGGTTAAAAAATAAAATAAAGAGAAACAAGAAAAGAAATGAAACTAACAACAACTCAAATACAAATTTTTCATAAGCATAAGCTTTTTGAACTATGAGAAAATAGAAAAGGCCAGCAAAAATTCCTGTGGTGAAATCCAGTGACCAGTGATCTTGTTTTTTTGATGACAGAGTACAAGCCAAGGACACAGGGGGTACAGTGATACTAAAATGCCTTCTCTCAAGAAAATGTGCCACAAGGGCATGATTATGATTTTGTTGAAGCCAAAAGAAAAACACAGAAAGAAGAGTTTTTTCTCTGGAGCCAAGGGAAGTTAAGCCTCTGGTTTTCAAGGTACAATCTCTAAGTACGAGTATGGACAGGATCTCTGCCCTGGTTGGAGTAGCATCACACAGTAACAAGGGGCTGAGGCTGTCCTGCAGACCCTTGCCTGCTGAGACAGAGACTAGATTCTGAAGAGTATCCTGGTGGAACTGCTCTCAGCAAAGAAAAAAATCATCTCCTTCCCACTGGGATTGCAGAGCCTGTAAGCAGAAAAAGTTGAAAAGGGGCAGAAAGGAGTATGACTCATTCTGAACTGAAAAGTGACTCAAAAAGGAAATTGCCTGGTGTGCTAAGATGACACAGTTCATTGTAACCTGCTGTGACCAGGCCTGTCTGTCATGCAGCCGTCTACCTTCGCCTTGGAAGTCTGTCAAGCAAATACACTGGGCACACTCCAGGCTCCATCTACCACACGGTGACTAAGAGACTTTCCTGGCTGAGTATCTCACTCTGACCACTCCCAGGTGTCTGTGTCTTGGTGATCACAGAGCTTCAAGGAAATAATTTAAAATAGAAAAGAAACAATTTATATCTCAAGACAATCACTTCACCTGACTTTTGGGTAAGATCAAGTGTAGATCTAAAGACAAGAAAAGGAGAACATTCTCAGGGAAGGAGATCCATATAAGCAGTAAAAACCTTAAAATCTAAGTTATAGTTTACCCATTGTAAATGGTTTTTGTTTCACACTCCCAGCTTTCTCCAAATAACATATAAAGAAGAAAAAAAAAGCAAAGAAGAAAAGAACACTCTTTTGTTTTTACAGTTGTTTTTCTCTCTAATTTTTCTCTCTTTCTAATTTCTGTTAAGAAAGTTACACATTTTTAAGCCATAAGATAGATAAGGTTCTCCCTAAACTGTTCTAACCCTGGAAAATACAGATTAAGTTAGACTGTAGGTGGTGATCATTATGCAGTGTATGTAGATGTTGAAATAGAATTCTGTACTCTCAAAGCTTATGTAATGCTATAAACCACTGCCTTAATAAAAAGTATCAAAAATAAGATTACGATGAAACTGCTATTTTAGCAAGTCAAAAATGAGCACCAATTCTTGTTTTATGTGGCGAAATCTAACAAATTCTGTGAAAGAATATCCAAGTTTCTTCACAACTTGTTAATTTTTTTCAAAAAGCTCCATTAGTATCTTATGAAATACCAAATACCTACTTTTTTTAGCTTAAACTATTAAGCCATTTAACTACTACCTATTTAGACAGCAAGCAGGATTTATTCAGAAACAAAATAACCAAAGATTCATAAGCTAATATGTATTCTTCTAGTCTCACATTCCCCTAAATGACATCTGCAAACATACACTAATAAAAGCAGTTCTGCATTGGGAAGAAACAGACACACAGACAAATGAAATAAAAGTGACAACTCGGAAATAAATGCACACCTCTTTGTGAACACTTACTGGTGACAGAGTTGCTAAGAGTATGCAATGGAGACAGAAAATGCTGCTCAAATATTGGGGGACACTGGACATTCTCATGCAAAGAAATGAAGCTAGAACAATTTCACTTTATGCACAAAAAATTAACTTAAACTAGACTAAAAGCTAGTTCAAAGTTTGAAACAATAGAATGCATAGAAAAAAAACAGAGTAATATAAGACACTGGCTTCATGGATGTTTTTGGGGACTTCAGCAGTTGTGACTTTATCAAGGTAAAAAGCTATAAAGCTTCTACACAATGAAAGAAATATCATTAAACCAAAAAGATACCCTGATGAATGGTAGAAAATATTTGCACTTAGATCTGACAATTTGCTATTCGTCAACTCTAGAAAACACTCAACTTAAGAAAAAAAGAAAAAAAAAGTGGGGAGAACCGCAAAATAGATACTTCATCAAGAAGACATACAGATGACCCACAGTCACTTGAAAAAAATGCTCACCATTTTCGATTTATCAGGGAAATGCAAATCGAAACTGTAATGAGATAACATTTCACACCTATGAGAAAGGGCCCCTAGGAAAAGCAATAGAAACAAGTTTAAGTAAGGGTATAAAGGAAGAAAAACGCACACAGTGTTGGTAGAAGTGTAGATTGATCCAGACACTATGGAAAACAGTACTGTGGCTTTTCAAAACAGGAAAAACAAATCTACTTTGTGATTCAGTTGTTGCATTCCTACATATCTACCCAAAATATGCTAAAACACTATCAAAAGAATATGTACTCTCCGTACATTCATTTTAGCATCATTTGCAAGAGTCAAGTTATAGAACCAATGACGATGTGGTAAAACTATTTACACTATTTTTGTATTCTTATTAGCAGTATCTGAGAGTTCAAGTTACTGAATACCCCTGCCACAATTTGGACCTGTAAGTCTTTCCAGTTTTAAGTTTGCTAATGCATAGGGAGGGAATTGCCTCTTATTGTGGTTTTACTTTATATCTCAATATGCTCCTGAGGGTGCTCTTTGGCCACTGTTATTTTCTTCTGCCTGTTTTTAATTAATTGTCATACACATATAGTTTAATAGGAATTTGTTTTAGAAATATGTATTATAGTTTGTGACATGTCTAAGACTAACATTTTTACTAATGATCTCTTTCAATTTTCCTTAAATATTTTTCATTGCTTCTTTTTGCATAAAGTTTTCCTGTCATTCCTAATAAATATTTGCCTACTTCATAATATAAGTTTATTTTCATCGCTATCTTCTAGAAACTATAGATTCTTAGTGACTAAGTCTCATTGATGACACACACCAAAATTTCAGGTTACGAATTTAGCACAATTCATGCACCTTAGTATTGAGCTAAGTGCTAGAGATGGAAACACAACTGTGAGCAATTGCCTGATGTTCATGGAACTTGCAGCCTAGAAAAATGGCATTATTCAAGTAACATTAAAATAACATAATTTTGTTATAATTTATACTGATGCTATAAAGGCAAAGCAAAGTGAAAAACATGAACGCAACATAGGAACTCCTGACTCAAGTGCAGCAAAAGAGAAGAGAAATATGCAGTCTGGAGATAGCATGCCACAAGTATGGTTCACATTGTAGATTCCATTGTATGCAAAGTCTTTCCAATAAAAGAAAAAATATTTGTAAAAATTATAACAGAAAAACTTTATAATTATTTGTCACATGTAGTCAAATATCAACACAAGTATTCTAAGAAGAATGTACAAAAATAGTTTCTTAAATATTGGGCCCATTTTTTTTCTCTGATTTTTGGTTTTCTATAGTTGGAGTGTTTTGTTTTTTTTTAATAGGAAAAAGAAACTTTGGGAAATACAAAACTTAGTGTATTGGGCATATATTTTGAATAATATACAGCCTCTGCATTTTTTCTCCCTTTGAGAGATTGAAATTTCAGACACTTGAAAATCACTTTAATAAGTAGCATGATTTTGTGTTCAAATAATTCTTTAAATGTTTCTTATAGCATAAAATCTTTACCATATTATCAAATAAGCACAGCTTCAACAGAGAGCAGAAATGCTTAAGCTTAGTCTCACCCTGATTAATGAACTTACTCATTCAATAAGTATTTCTTAAGTAATTACTATATTGTGAGTAAAACTCTTTTTGAGAACTTAGCTAAATGACTATATTTTACAGCATCAATTTACAAATATCAGATTTTTTACTTTTTGTAATTATGTGTACATAAATGTAACATGTACACAGTATTACTATACAGTTACATATAGAGTTATAGATGTATTTTTACAGTTTTTATTAATTTATTGTTTTTATTTTGTTATGTCCTAGTTCATTTTTATGCAATAGTTGATTTCTCCCCTTTCTTCTCACCTGTGTCACCATAGTCCCTTGGGTTCTTCCCTTCCTCTCCTCTGCTCTATACTTCTGAGACATAGTTATAAATTTTTTTAAAAAGCATTTTGATAACAGCATAGGATTTTTAATGAAAGTCTAGATAACATATGCAATGCATAATCTATTTGGCATTGCACAACAAAGTATCTCATGAAATATTTACATATGCTTCCCTTGAAATAAATTCACAGTACTAAAGGCATGCCACAGCTAAGATGCAATGACCTGGCAGCAGCCATTAACGGAGCTTGTGAATAGGATGTAAAAAAGAAAAGAAAACTCATTGTGATGGTGGGGGGATGGGGGGTGGATAAGTGTCTAATCATGGTTTTTCTCTCAATCTGTGCTCAGCAATTGAGTAGATGGAAGGTAATGGCAGATTAAAGGCATTAAATGGCAGGTAAAGGTTAACTCAGAGTTTCATTGTTTCCAGTGGATACGGATGTATTCCAGTGGTAGGTCTCAGTATTTCTGTTATCATCACTGACTTCACTATGTTTGAGTCCCTTTTGTGATTTAAGACAAAGTCTTTTTCCTCAAGATCCAAGTCTATATAATTTACTATTATATTCAGCTTTTTAGGATCTTCTGATGCTATTTTAGTTTAGTTGTTGCTAAGTCTTCCTCAGTATTTGTTGATACTATGGAGAGAAAAAAAGTTAGAGTAACAAACAAAATAGAGTATCACATGGATCAAATATAGATATAACATAGGAAAATTCAGGCTTCCCTGATGGAATGCACTACATAACCAGAGTCCTAGATCTATGTCAAGCAAACATTATTACTGATATTCTTGCCTCTATAACTATAGAACAATTTTATAGAAAACTAGTGAGTAACTTTAAAATACCAAATGCATGCTTAGTCTCTTAAAGAAACTGACTTTTTAAGTATTTTTTACTAAAGTCTCTTACTTAAATATTTAGCTTTAAGTTTCCTTGCCTATTTTATTTAGAAGAGTAAATTTTCTAATTTTCTTTTTAGAGGAGAAATAGAAGATAGCCCAATAGACAAGAGTTTCATTTGGGGTAAGAATATAACACCATGGCATTGAATAAGTTTGCATGCATTTTTTTCTAAGTGTATTCATTTTAAAAATACTAAAACTAATAGAAACAATAGGATAAGACTGTGAAAGTTTTATGAAATTTGAATTAGGGGGAAAATTCAGCATATTCCATTTTAAAATGAGTTACACTGAGTCACAAGACTACACTGGAGTACAGATAGTACTAGTTGTAGAGCAAGGATGTCTTTGTAGGGGGTATACTAAAGTTACCTTCGAAAAGGAAACAAAAAGACTCTGGAAATGAGGTAACACTGAAGAAGGGGTATAATGCATTTGCTTTTATACAATGGGCTAAGTCACACGAGTGGTTGAATGTTCAAATATATAGTGAATTGTTGCTAATTTTAGCAAAATACAAATTTTTTAATCGCTCAGGTAATCATATGGCCAGAATAATCTTCCCTTTTATATTATACTTATTTATTTATATTATATTCATTTTATATTGTTCATTGGGTCATAATTCTAAACATTAATTAATTTCATCTTATTGTATTGAGAGAAACTTTGTGGTTTCTTTTTTTAATCTTATTTCTCCAAATAATATTATTTCACAGTGTCCACAGAAGGGAAGAATACACACACACAACTCTGTGTCATCCCTATTAAATTTGCTATGCATTGTTGGACCACTGATTAACTTGGAATCAGATTGAGTTAAAGCTTCTAGAATCAGAATATGATGTTCCTATTTTTAAATCAAGGCTTTTAGTTTTTGTCTACGTCATGTTTATAATTAGAGAGTTATATCAAAGGGTAAGATGTTTTACTTCAGAGAATTCTAAAGCTTTCTCACCCGTAAATTTCTTTGGACTTTAAAATTTCAAGTGTATGTTTCTAAAAAGGATAATACTTGAAAATTTGCAGGAAAAAATATTAACAGAAAAATATAAATATATTGAATAGGATAGATAGTTAATGGCCACAGTGACTTGGGAAGAGGCATGGTTAAAAAAGCAAAGGAGGGTTTATTCAGGCTTAAGAAACAAATATAGCTGCCAAGACATTAAGTTGCTGAATACTACTATTAATATGTTATCTATAACTGATAAATAAGTAAAGAGTATTAATTTCTTTTGTCATCATAAAGAACACTTGACGCTGAATACAGCAGAAAACATGTTATTTCAGAGATTATCTGACATTTGTACAAAAGAAAAATCTTTTTATCAGGGAAGTTTGTCAAATGAGAAATCTGGAGCTCAACACGTAAGTCAATTTCACTCAGGTACCAATATGCTAGGAAAACATTTCTATAAGTCACCTTATCATTATAGGTGGGAGGAAATAGAAATAATGGACATGAAATAAATTTGCTTCCCCACTGAAACACAAATCTATATGTACATCTTTACCTGTGTATTACCATGTGGCTGAAGTGTTTTCCTTCTTATGTAAGCAACATTCATTAGAATGCTTAGTTTCCCTGGATTATTCCTTTGTTCCATTCATCCCACAGGTTACTTTTGCAATTTTGCCTTTGAAGAACAAACATCATGGCTTGGGAAAGAGTTAAAATTCTCTTAGACAGCTATACAAATATAGGGTTATAATCTCTGATGCTGGATTGGATGAGTGTCTGCATCCTGGAGAATATTTTAGCCAGGTTCCAATCGGTTTGAAAAAGGTGTATGGTAAGGGAGCTTGGAGGATTTGAAGAGTGAAGAGTCAGGTGTAGGAGCAGTCAGATTCATCTGTAAGCTGCAACACTGAGCTCTTCCTTCCGGCACTATGCCTTTGCTGATCTCACCTCTGCCTCAGCCTCTTCCTCTGCCATTGCACTTTGAATGATACCACTGCTCCTGTGCTGGTGGCTCTAGTAACCTGGTTGCTGTTGACTCAATACCTAGCATCTCTGAGGGCTGAACACTAATTCTGCCTCTGACATGCCCAGCTCCAAGTCCTGGTACTGTTGCACTTCATATCATCTAGTTCTGGTTTCCAGAACTGTCTGGTCCAGCCTTTAGATTGGCATCGCTAACTTGGATTGCTGTTTGTGATTGCTGTGAATTCTCTGCTGAGAATTCTGAGACCTTTGTGATTTGACACCATTGAACCACTCCTACAGCCTCTGATCTTGGCTCTAACTCCTTCCTTTCTCCCAACTTTTCTATTTTCTTTGTAACTAAACCCTGATGTATTTGAATGCTGAACTGGAGTGGTTTTGCAGTTGAGTTCTTGATGAGACTCTATGGACAATCAACAGTCCCTTGCCTTGGCACTTCCTTTGACCTGTATTACACTATGCTTTGCTTCAGGTGGACTTAAAAATAAAGCACAAGAACTTAATAACCATCACCACAGGCCTGGAAAATATCTCATTGGATTTTCAACCCTCTTTTCCCAGTCCTGGGGAGACATAGCTTCCTTTCTCACCTAGAAAATCAGACTCCAGCCATTGATGGTCTCCAAACCTGGACTTTTCTCTTCCAAAACTGTCCAGATCTATAGCTCCAATCTGTCTTTGAATCCATCCTTGAAAATCAAGTTTATACTGAGAACCACCTCTTATCCTGCTGGATCAATTTTCAGCAAGATGGACATTTTCATGAAAACAGATTAATAGACCAATTAACCAATAAGGCCTTGCTCGGAGCATCAGAGATCTTCTCCATGCATCCTTCATGTCAGTATCTTTACATGGGACACCACACACATTAACAAAGACTTGCTTTAGTAAGTAGTTCTACAGGGTGATGAACCCCTAGGTGACTGCCACACGGACCATGGCCCAGCAATGATGATGTTCAAAGCTTTCCATCCCTTGGTCCTGTGGAGAGCCAGGTACTACCTTTAGTCCTGTGGAGAGCCAGGCACTAGGCAGGGTCTGGAAGCTTCAGCAGGAAATGTGAATGGTGGAGGGGCTCATGCCAGTGCTATGATAGGTGACAGTGACTGGTTTTAGCTATGATTTTAGAGGGCCTTAGTAATTTAGAGCGAGCCAACAACTACCGCATCAGCATGTTCATAAAGCACCCTGGATTAACTACAGTATTGAGAAAATGTGCAGAGAATTCCTTCCAGGAGCTAGGGAAACTCATCTGGGAGGGGTGGGCATGGGGGGGATAGTGAAGGAGATTACAGAGAACTTAACATTCTCTGCACTCTATTGACAGGATCTCATATCCATTCCTGATTTCTGGTTACAGGTACATACTTATTAAAGGAACAGACACATGAGAAAATTAGTAAATATCTGAATTACATAAGAAAGCATTGGAAAAGCAGTTGTGACAAGTCACCAAATTCTATAAGTACATACAAAAATAACATCCATATTTTACCAAATAGTTAAAAAATTTTGATGCACTGATTGTATCCACAAAAATAAATGTGTCAACTCTATGGTTATGCTCTACAGCTTTTATTTTATGTTTCTCTTACTAGAGACTGGATTCTGAACCAAAAAATAGACCTTTTATTAAAAAGTGATCCACACCCTTTGTGGTTGAATAAGAGAAACAGTTATACGTAATTTCCATTTCATATTCCCTTAAAACGCAATATGATTTTTCCAATATTTCTTCTGCTGTAGAGTACAGAATGTATATGTGAGTGCACAAGCATTTAAACACCATCAAAGGAGGGGTCGGTGCCCAGTGGCAATTACTTAGCTTTTACCAAAAGAACATTACATACTATTTTAAAGATAAACTGTGACTATTGCCTTGAGCAATCTCGCATAACCACAGGTGCCTTTAACAGGGACAAAGTTTTGAAAACTTAACACATTAATTAATTAAAATGATACAAATTCAATTATAATAACTCACTGCTTCTTATACTTTTAAGATAACAAAAAGTAGATTATGTTTTGAGGAGTTTTTAAATTAAAAAAAAATACAAAATAAGTTACCCGTGACTTTTGCAATATTTTATATTTTTGTTACTGAATCCAGGAGACAAAGATCAATAAAGAAAGGAACTGAACAAAGTGGAGGGAATGTCATAGTTTATGGATCCTAAATAATGTGCTTTCCACTGAAAAACCTGACATAGATTCAGGGTACAACAACAGCAGGATTTATTAACAAAGGAAATTTTCTGTGGCTACAAATGACTAACTACCTTGCCACAGATATTGCCCATAGTTTCCAGTAGTACAAGCCAAAAGTTGTTCACGCAAGATGCTCTCTTTTGTTTAATAAGAGCCTGGAGCTGAGGGTCCAAGGAAACGTGGTGGACCTAGGCCCATCTCACAATGGCAGCTAAAAGTGATCACAGGTAGTGCAGCTGAAGTGGAACTGCAACAGCCATCAGCAGTTATCTGAGACTGGACTGGGCAGTGCTGATGTAACAGCAACAGGAGGTGGTGTTAGGTGTGCTAGAGGCAGGAGCTAAGACTGAGGATCAGAAGTAGTGGACAGCTCTTAGAGGTGGCTGAGAAAAGCCAATAGTGCAGTTCAATGTCTGTCAGTTGGTTACAATGTGTAGGAACTAACATTAGTGTGACAATTTTTTAGAGGCACCAGACACAGGTCAGTGGTGGACAGCTCGAAGAGATGCTGGACACAGGCCAGCAGCACCTAATGGGAGAAGATATAAAAGCAGAAGCAGAGGAGCAGCAGTCAGAAAAGAGGTTAGGTAGTGGTGCCCATGGGTCAGGCACCAGCAGTCAGGTGGCAGATTGAGGAGGAGATCAAAGGACTCTGTGACTCTCTCTGAAGAAAAGGTCTTGAGTGAGTCTGAAGTGAACATCTCAATGAACAAGAGACCTAAAGAGCTCCATGAATGACAAAGAGTTTGAATCAAAGTTCTCAGTGAATGGATGTGTCTAAAATCATCTTAAGTCCTGCTTATTTTTCTCCCTCAGGGCACCTGTCTTTCAAAACCCATTGGCCTGTTTTCAAAATTGGTGCTGTTTTCAAGCCCCAAGTGATACCAGTGTGAGTTCAAACCGATCTGTGTGGTTTTCCTAATCTAAATGGTGCAGGCCAGTTCCAGACATGATCAGCAGTTCTTCAAAATTTTATGGGTGCTAAGGCTCCCCAGTAGCTCCTCATTACCTGCACTGTATCAGAGAGGTCATCTCTCTGGGGTGCAGCACCTCATCGCCAATGAGGAGTTGTGGGACTCTGTTACAAAGGAAGTGCAGAAGACAGTAAATGTTGGAAGCTTGTTGAATCAAGGAACAACAACAACAAAAACCCATGAAATTAAGTATATTTAGCATAGAACTTGATGAAACAGAAACAAAGAAACAAAAATTTTCAGGCAATAGCAGTGTAAAGTGATGCTATAGAAAGGATCCTACATTTTCTGATGTATGAACACAGGTTCACAGAGGACAACATTTATTTAAAATTAAGAGAAAATATAATAAAACAGACAAATGTTAATGTAATTTAATGAGTGGTATTTATATACTATTGTGTTAGTCCATTGGTTTCTCTCTTGGGTTCACATATAAGTGAAACCATCCAATATTTACTGAACCTTCAGTGTAGACCATAGATCTGAGCCACTCAAGAGAAGATAGAGATGGGGAGGAAGGAGGGAGTGTAGAGAACAGGAGGGGAGAAGAGCATGATGTAGTGGAGGACTGTGGGTTCTTTGTGGTGGGAAAACTATGGTGACCACAACTGAGTGGAAAATCTGATATTGTAAAAATATAAGTGATGTTGTTTAATAAATAAACATTTTGCTATGCAGAAACATATAGATATACAATATCATATAAACTGTTGACTTTGTCTAGAATAAAGTTGTATTTTTAAAATTTCAGCTTTGAAATATATGTAATATATTTAAAGTACATATGCTGGTGATTTGATATATGTATATATCTTGAAATAATTCTTACCATCTAGAATACATATATATTATTTTTTGTGTAGAACAAGTAATTTCTACTCTTTTAGAAAATTCCAATTTTATAGTGTGGTGTTATCAACAATAGTCACCATGTTTTATACTAAGTTATCAGAACTTACTCATCTCATAGCTGAAATTTAGTCTCTTTTACCAACCTTTTCATATTTCTTACATTCCCATGGATGGAAACTATTTCTCTACTCTTTGCTGCTGTGATAAACTCAAGAATTAAAGTGTAAAGAAAGTAGCCCACAAAATATAAACAAGTTAAATTCTTGTTTTGAGGCAAAGTATCTTCAAGAAGCAGATATATTCAGAGACATTGGATTACTAATAAAATAGTAAGTTCTGTTTACTAATAGATCACTCCAAATTCAAGGGTTTTTTTTTTGTTTTGTTTTGTTTTGTTTTTTGAATGTTCTGTGTATAGTTGGTATTCCAAACCTGTAAATTAGGGTTTGGTTGATAAATGCAATTCACTAACTGAAGCTACAATTCAATACTATAAACATTGAATCATATTTAGAAATGAGAATAGTAAAAATCTGAACCTAGATCTGATTTTCCAGCTCTGTTTACTACAAAAGAACCAGTTTCCTTTCTCAGTTGATGTATTGTAACAAATCAGTCTCCACAAGTCAGAATACAATTTCAAACTGCACTTTTATCTGTCAGATTGCCAGAGAATCTGGTCTGAATTCAAAATCCTGTCCACCTCAGCTCCCCAATGTACCACTGCCTAATTTTATGGACATGCAGGCATTAAGAACCCACATTGCTGCTTCTGAATGTGAAAACACTTCGAGGTCATGTTCTTATCTACTAGTGACTTATGTAGTAATCACTGGCAACAACTTTGGAGAGTAAAATAAGACTGATTTAAAGGCACTGTTAATGGTTAATACAACCTACATGCATTGTACTGATGTAGGTTATTTTTTTTTATGAATTTAGGATGCCAAATCATTCATTTCAAAGTGAATGATAAATTGCAGGCTTAAAACAAGATATTTAGAGATACTGTAAAAATCATATGATGCTACTGATTGACTTGATTTGAAATTAACTGTATTACACGAAATGTTTCCTGAGCCACAGTTCACCACAGTGACACATGTGAAATGATGACTTTCCAGTCATGTAGGTGACACATTGCAAAGGAGGGAGGATAAGTACAAAAAAGCAATTTGTACAAAGACATTTTACAAAAGACCTATGATCTTTCCCTGAACATCTTGTAATAAAACATACTGGGAATTTTTTTACTTTTTTATGTGCAAATAATTAGTTATTATAAATGACAATGTATGTAAAACTCAAATATTTTCAAAATGAGTTTGTAGAATTCTTCAAATTATTTGCATCATAAACTTTAAAAGAATTGAGTCAGCTTATCTCAAAGACTTTTTTTCTACTATGGGTAGGGTACTAAGTGGGATAATGGATCAAACAATTGTGCAGGTATAGCTAGAGAATTGTATACTCCAGAAAATTATAAAACCTAGTGAGTTAGTTTGCAGTTTAAGTTTATGTAACAGTTTAGAAGTCAAAAAACACAAACACAAATGATTCTTTTCTGGCATTTCTATATGAATTATACATAGAGAGACAAACAAATACCTATCATTTTCCTAACTTTAGTGGTATAGTGCAGAAGGGATAATTATAATGATATATGCTACTTTTAAAGGCATCATCAGTAAATTGACAAAAATGTTATAATATGATGATCTGAAGATTCCAGTAGGATAAAACACAATATTGTGGGTCTTATTGCAATGCTATGGAAATTTATTTCTCAATATATAGAAAATTATTTTAAAATACTAACTTTGAAATGGCAGTATCTTTCAAAACACTACTGAATAATGACATACAGATTGCCTCTTTTATTAATTTTGGTCTTTAAATTTCATACTGTTCCCTTTGTAATGATTTTATTTGGCTATAAAATAAGCCTACTTCTGAGAAGTTTGAAAAATTTCAGAACTTAAAGCTCTATGATCTCTGAAATGAAATATCACTTCCAAAAGATCTTTGGAAAGGTAACACCTAGGTAATACTGGCATGTATCAATCATTCATTCTTTTCTAGGTACTATATTAAGTCTTTTGTCACAAGTCTGATTTAGTAGGGATGATGAGTTTCTCCACTTTACAGATGAGGGAACTGAGGCTTAGCCATCTTCAAAGTTTCAGCTATCTTCCAAGTTGCCTTAACAAGGGGGGAGTGAGGATAGAGGGCCTGCTGAGGCTCCATGTCTCCAAATGCTCCCTTGACCTCTGCCCACACCCATGCAGTCTGCCTTCCTTCAGGGGCTCAGACTTCCTGTCACCAGAGTTGGGAGGGCAGCCAGAGTTCACTCTGTGTCAGCCCATAAGTGAGGCATATCAAACATTTGTTACTGGTAGTAACTAACCAAGGTTTGTAAATTGGAAAGTTCTCCCATATAAAAATCATTACTGTGTGTACCCTGGTATTCTTGAGGAGAAAAGGGTAGAGTTATAGCTGACTGGAGAATGCAGGTTAGTCTTTAGGAATGATTCAGACATAAATCACACATCCGTTTGTGTCACAACAGGAAAACAGACAAAACAAACACAAGGATGAAAGCCATTGACGAGGCTGGGCCCAAGGACAGCCTCTTTAGTGCTCCAGAGAATGGACAGAGATCTGTTCAGGGTGCCTCATCAGAGATCTGTAATCTGGGTTTAAGAGGATCCATGGCAGCAGTCACTCAGCAGTATAAGTCTGCATGCTAGGTTCCATACAGACTTTTCCATTGAGTGTTCAACAATAGAAATGACAATCCTTAGTACAATATAAAGCAACTGTTATCTTACACTGTAAGTAGCAAACAAAAAGTCATGATCTTTGAGATGGATCCTACAAAGAAGCTCAATAAAAGTAGCTATAAAGATAAATAAAAACACTACTTTGATCTTTGATTTTCAGTGAGAAGCAAGTCTTTCAAGGGAAGTTAACATACTATTCAATGTCCATAAACATACATGTTTCATATACTAAAAATTTATTGAATATAAAATGTACTTCAGGGAAGTACAGTGTGCCTTTTTATAAATTAGCCTTAATTCCTAATGTCCCAGGAGCTATGAAATAAAAATTAAATAAATAATATGCTGAGCAAACCGGCTTAGCCTTAAACAACTTTTCCTTGTATGAAACCTTTCAGAAGGGAACTACTGTGAAATTTATGTAAGTATTCACCTTATAGGTAGTGCTGTAATATTTTAACATAAATGTGTGTTTGGTGAAAATTTGGAAGTCTCGCTCCTGCTACTCTTGCTTTTTAAACTTGGAAAGATTTTGTAAATATACAATCATCAATATTTAGTCTAGGTTGACAGAGCTACCCATGGAGATGGAAGATGCTGCTGCATCCCTATGATGGAAAAGGCATTATGGATAGAATGGTACTTGATCCAAATCATTTTCCATAACTTATATGAAGTCAAACCAAAATTGCTTCTAAGAATATGATCAAAAGATGAGGGGGAGTTTGATGTTGGGTTTTACTGTTTTTAAATGATCATAAATATATAATATTTGCATTTTGAATCCTTATAATAACTAGGTAATTTAAGAGAATTTCCAGACACCAAATTTCCATATATACCAAAAATTGACACCAAAAATCTACTGAGTGCCTACTAATTGCCATATACAAACAAACCGATGTGTAGTATTTGGGGATCTCTAAAAGTGGTAATGTTTTAAATTAAAATTGGAATAAAATATAAATCTTCTGTTTAAGTCAAAAAGAATTGTGTAAAAATATAACTTTCATTTTTCCTATGCTGTCAAATGTTTTCTCACTCTTAGAGAATGGGGAGTTATAGTTTGTGCACTTCTTTCAGAAATCTGTGAGTATAGTTATAAATAATTGCCTATTTCTCAACAAAAGACTTTTCCTGTGGAAACCCATGGACAATCAGAGCTTCAGCTATGTGTATCAAAGACAGTGAAAGATAAAAGATGAAACTGAAAATCTACTAGAGAAATGGAAACTCATTATAACATTTGCTGAAATTATAACTTGGCCCAACAGATACTGCTTATATTCAGATTCCCAAAACATCTGTGTCCATTCTGCCTAGACTACTGACAGTTAAAGTATGAATCCAAGATTTGAAAGTGCCTGAGCAGTCCCAGAACTCTGCCAGGCCTACACTCTGGTTGAAACTATTACTGTACATCAGAAAATAAATAACAGTCTCACCTGTAGATGGGATATAGAGAAATCAAACCAAAGGTCAAGAAAAAGTCATAACTAACAAGCTGACCATGGAACTGAAGCAGACAGCAAAGGAAGGAGAAGGGTGGGGGAAAAAATAAAGAAGGAATTAACACAAGTGATCATGATGATGGTTCATGGGTGATATGGTGGCAGGAGAACTAAGGGCTGGTAATGATATAAGAAAAAGTACATTATAAAATATATATTTTATATAATTACTAAAAAATAAAATTCTAAAACAATTTTTAAATTTTCATTTTTAAAAGAGAAGTGAAAAGAGAATAACTAGAAAATAATTACAAATAAAATAGAATCACTGTATGTCAAAA
Source organism: Uropsilus gracilis (assembly GCA_004024945.1). Classification (NCBI taxonomy): domain Eukaryota; kingdom Metazoa; phylum Chordata; class Mammalia; order Eulipotyphla; family Talpidae; genus Uropsilus; species Uropsilus gracilis. The sequence continues at coordinate 79,971 of PVHY01001125.1, read as the reverse complement.
CTTGTTCATCTACGTCTAAGATGGAAAAGGGTAAATTTACATGTATATACTAGGAGGAAAATTCCATGTATATAAAGTAAGGGCTTTATTCTTTACTGAATGCTAGTAAGATGCTGGTTATAAATGTTATTGTGTTATATAATGTATATCCTTTGTTTCTTTAAAAAATTATTTGTAGTTATTAAGTTTGAGGATCTCTAAGTATTGAATAAATAATTTAGTCTTTACACTGTTAAAATTAAATTAATAACTAAAAATAATGAATAGGTCAATATATTGGAAAGCTTCAAAATCTACAAAATAACTACTGTCAACTACATGTATATATATATATATATATTTAAATAATGAAGATAATTCTGCTTTTAAAGTCTCTTCATATCCCAACCCCACCATTTGCTAGCTCAGGGATCTGCCTAGGTTAACCAATGTACTTTCTTCTCCACACTAGGCATTCCACCCAGCTCTTACAAGACATAATGTAAAGCATTTAATAAAGCCTTAACAGTACCTTTCAGAATCAAATGGAGATACTGTCTTCACTCACAGGAGATATTTCAGAAAACCACCTTCCTTCTGTAAACACCATTTGCCTCAAGGAAGTTGACCTAATTAAGAATGGTCATGTATCATCCTCCCCTCTTACTGCTTCACCTCACTCCACTTAGCTCACAAGAGGACTGATAGCATAAACGTGCACACAGCTACATGGAGTGGATGGGGGGCCAGAAAAGAACCTGCGCAAACACGTGTGTGGGACTCAGAACAAGGATCTTTCAGAAAGATAGTAGACGCTGGAATGGAGAAACAACTGTGGTAAAGACCTATCAGGCTTTCATCTATGGCTTCAACGGAAGCTGAGGAATCAAAACCCCATGTGGAACTTGCCACCCAAGCAAACATGGTTCCCTGCCCCAAGCCTTGGGAGAGGAGGCATGCAGAGTCAGGGCATTGACTCCACAGAAAATCTGCAAATGGACAGAGAGGAGATGACTGGACACCTGCCCTCATCGAGAAAACTGCTCACTAACAATGGCTGGGGGAAAGGATCCCCAAAGCCATATGTCAGAGAAATGAGGTGCAGAGATAGCGGAATGGCAAGGATATGGTATTGGAGCCAGAAACTAGAAGACACTGATAGACCCCAAATGAACATGGACTGGCTGCCCAAAACAAAACTAAGGACTATATACCACCAAGCACAATGTCCTATGGGCCTGGAACACACAAATGGACACAGCCACAGAAAAAGAGACCAAAAGGACCAGTGAACCCAACATAAACCAAAAAAAGAACAGTGAGTGTGGAGACTGAGAGACTGAGTGAACACAGCGGGCAGGGGGTGGAGGAAGGAAGGCATGCCAGTAACCATTTACCTTACTTACTTATGTAAGAATTTATAAGAATTTAAAATAAAAAAAAAAAAGAACGGTCATGTGATTCAATGAAAAACCAAAGAAATCATGATGGAAAATCTGTTAGAGAATAGCTTTTGCAAATAGAACTCTGTCTTAAGAGAAAGACAAAGGAAAGTTAAACCATTTTTCATAACCTGGAAATTGTGCGCATGAGTGACAATCAAGGAAGATGTAGTAAAGGTCCCGTAATAAATTGCCTATCAGCTCTTATATTCAAATCTTTAATTGATTTTGAATTAACTTTGTGTATGACATATGGATGTACTTTTTCCTATAATGTTATTGTTATTTCCCACATTTGTTAAAGAGACTCCTTTCTCCGTTACATAACTATAATTCCTTTTTAAAGGTTAATTGTGTATATGTGTGTGGGTTTTAAATTCTATTCCATTGTTTTGGGTTTCTGTTTTTGTTGCAATACTATATTGCAATATTATATTTGTGGTACTGTGTAGTATAGTTTGAAATCAGGAAGTGTAATACCATTTTTCTTATTTTCTCTAGGATTGCTTTAGATAGGCTAGACCTTTTGTGGTTCCATTTAATTTTGTAATGGTTTGTTCTATTTTCCTAAAAAAGACTCATTGGGATTTTGATAGAAATTTCACTGAATCTGTAAGTTGTTTTAGATATTACAGTCATTTGAATAATGTTTACATTTCAATCCATAGGATATCTTTCCATTACTTTGTATCTTTTTATTTCCTTTAATAATCATAATTTTTCTGATATATAGGTCCTTTGCTGCCTTTACTATGCTTACTCACACATGTTTTATTCTTCCAGGTGTGAAAGTAAATGGGATTGTTCTCGTCAATTCCCTTTTTTCTGATACATTGTTGCCATATAGAAATTCAACTGATATTTTTCTAATGGTTTTGTATCTTTCTACTTCACTTTATTCCTTTATTATTTCTAATGGTCTTTCTTTTTTTCGAGTGTCTTTGTATTTTTTAAATGTAAATCATCATACCATCTGTAGGCATCGACAGTTTCTTCTTTCCCAATTCGGATACCAGTTAGTCTTTTTCTTGACTAATTACTTTGGCTAGGACTTTAATACTTGTTGAACATCAGTGTTGACAGTAGATATCTTTAACTTGTTCCTGGTTTTAATGGAAATATCTTCAGTTTTTTTCATTGTAAATAGGTGCTAAATCTTGTTGCTTTTTCTGACATCTATTGAAATTATCATATGATTTTTAATTTCCAATGTTTTTAATCTGCTGCATGCCATATGACAAACAAGTCTTGCATACCTGGGATGAAGCTTTCCTTTTTTGTTATTGTTATTTGTTATTGTTTGGTTTGGAGGGGGGTTGAAGAGTTTGAGTAGGATAAGTATTAGATCCCTTTGAAATATTAGTAGAATTCACTGGAGAAGTCGTATAGTCTTGGGCTTTTATTTTTAAGGAGGTTTTTTAAAATCAGTCTTCAATTTCTGTGCATGTGATTGGGATGTTTAAGCTATTTGTTTCATCCTGGTTGAATATTGAAATGTTGAGTCTAAATATACATCCACAGTTGCAATTTTACCTTTTCCACTTCTGATTCTATTTATTCGTGTCTTCTTTCCCTTTTCCTTATAGACATAGCTAAAATCTTGGCACTTTTTTTCCAGAGGAAAAAGTTCTTGATTTCATTGATCGTGTGGGCTGGTTTTTTTTCCCCCCCTTTTGTGATTTATGTATTTTTGTTAATTTTTTATCACTTCTTTTCTTTTGATTTTGGATACACTTGTTCTTTCTTTAGTTCCTTCAGTTGCAATACACATTGTTTATTTGAGATTTTTCTTGCCTTTATTTCTTAAGTGAACCTGTATTGCTATGAACTTTGCAGTAGTAAGTACTTTAAGATTATTCCTTAGGGTGTACTAGATTGTCTTTCCACTTACATTCATCTCCAGAAGTTTTTATTATTTCTTTGACCCAGGAGTTATCCAGAATTATTTTGTCTAGTATCCATATATTTTTGTTTATTCCAGGATTCTTTTTGTGGTTAATTTCTAGCTTTATAACATTGTGATCTGTGAAGATGCTTGATGTGTTTTCTACCTTGCTACATTTTCTGCAACATCTTTCCTGTCTTGGTATATGACTTATTGTTTGAGAATATTCCACATACTTCCACATACACATAAAGAAAGTGCAATATATGTGTTAATTTGGGGATGGAAATATTAATACATGTACATTAAATCCAAGTTAAAGTATTTAAATGCAATTTAGGGTATGTCTTTGTTATTTTTATATCTGTTTTGACCTATTCCTTCATCCTAGTTGTGTGTTATGTCTTACAACAATAATTCTATTTTTGTCAATATGTTGTTTTAGATTTGTTAATGGTTATTTCCTACATTATATGCTCCTGTGCAAAGTATATAAAACTGATAATAAAGTGATTAAATGTAAATTGAGTGCATATGTAAGTTTCCAACCCCTTGTGCTGAAAAAAAAGTGCTAATATCAGAGAGACAAATCTCCTTGTTATTCCTCTGAGCTCTTCAACTCAGCAGAGAGAGAGCCCCTTGGAGATGAGAGGGCCTTAACCACATTGTTTTACACTCAATGATGCTGCCAGTGATTCATTACAAATACTAGGAAGAGATTTGGACCACACCCAGAAAGAGTCCTCTTTTGAAACTTTCTTTCAAATCACCTGTTTCTCAGAGTTACATGAGACATCAGAATTAATCAAAATAAATGGTTCTCAAATCTCCCTACAATCAGAACCATGTCTGGAACTTTTAAGAAATGTGGTTCCTGGGGAGGTTCCCTATACATGCCTATGAATCAGACTCTCTTAGATCAATGTTTGGGGAAGTTTACATTCCAAAAGTTCACCAGTAATTCCTGGTGAATAAGTCCAAGGAGGGTTTGGGCTCTCCAGTCTCACCTGGTTCCTTTCTTTTTTATTTATTTTATTTATTTTTTTGTGGGAACAAAAGCAAGCTACATAGATAGGTATACATATTGCAATGCCATAACTACAAAATTATAACCATGCAAAATAACATTATTTACTGATGTGTGATTTAAAACTTCAAATACCACTGGAAGGGCAAGCATCAAATACAGAGTACTGATTATTATTTCTGGGAATATGTAATGGGGAATAGGATAGAAGTGATATCCACAGAGAAAGTCAACTATCTCTGTGATGGTTGTTTTTTTTTAAATTAAATTAAAATTTTTTAATTTGCATATATATATGTGTATTTATATTTATATTGCATTATTGTGTACCCCGGGATTTTCCCACTGCCTAACAACTTTTAACCATCCTGCTCTTTTGTGCTCTTCACCTCCTCCACCTTCTTCCTCCTCCTCCTCTCTCCATTGCTCAGGTCCATTGGTTGTTTTTATTTTTTCTTATTTGTTTGTTCTTCCCTATATCCATCATATAAGTGAGACCATCCTGTATTTCTCTTTTTCTTTTTGACTTATTTCTGCTAATATGAGCCTTTCTAGTTCCATCCATGTTGATGCAAATGACATATGTTTGTTTGTCCTCCTTGATTGTTGCATAGTAATCCTTCGTGTACATATACCACATTTTTTTTCAGCCAATAGTTGGTTTGGGGGCACTTGGTTTGTTTCCAAATCTTGGCAATTGTAAACAGAGCTGCAATAAACATGCACATACAGGTGTCCTTTTGAATTAGTGTTTTCATGTCCTGTGGGTAGATTCCCAGTAGTGGGATTGCTGAGTTGAATGGTAATTCCACTTTGAATTGTTTGAGGGCCCTCCACATCATCTTCCATAGTGGCTGGACCAGTTTGCACTCCTACCAGCAGTGTAAGAGAGTTCCTTTTTCTCCACATCCGCGCCAACACTTGTTGTTGTCCATTTTATTTACATGGGCCATTCTTACTGGTGTAAGGTGGTATCTCAGGGTGGTTTTAATTTGCATTTCCCTGATTATTAGTGATGTGGAGCATTCTTCCATATGCCTTCTAGTCATCTGTATCTCCTCTTAGGTGAAGTGTCTTTTTAGTTCTTCTCCCCAATTTTTGAGTGGGTTTTTTGCTTTGTTTTGTTGAACTCTAGGAACTCTTTGTGGATCTTTGTTATCAGACCCTTGTCACTTGTCTGGAGGGCAAAAATTTTCTCTCAGTCGTTTGGGTTTCTTTTTGTTTTGTTTATTGTCTCTTTTGCTGTACAGAAACTTTTTAGTTTGATATAGTCCCAGCTGTTTATGTTTTCCCTCATTTTTTTTTGCCAGCCATAGTTGTTTCCCAAAATGGATTTTTGAGGTGAAATTCATGAAGGGTTTTCTCATCACCTGATTCCTTTCTATTTCAGATAGCTAACAGCAGAACTTACAAGTAGGAACTCAGACTCCAGACTCCTAATAATGTATTTATTGTGTCCCTAGTTTCTTGTCTTCTCATATATAAAATAGAGCCGATCAAAAGAGTTTAGTAATCCTATTCCAGAGAACTTTCATATGAAGAGGGGATGGAGGAGCTTAAACACCACAAGACAGTAAAAGATAGAAACATGCTGTCATATGTTCAAAACCCAGCTTCTTAAGATAATGTGCACTTTTATGTCAGCAGTATGCAGCTCTAGAAACCATAGCAACTTTCCAGGTGAATTAATTTAACTCTCAAGTAAGAATTTCTCTTCAGATATAGCCTTCATCAGCTGCAGAGGGCAAGATTACTCAGCTAAGACCCTAGGCAGAGGGCAAGGCATAAGATATGGTATGAAAAGAACCATCCCAGAGCCGTGGACATGAATTTGAGCTATGGTTTCCTTGGTGAGCTGTTTCTCAAGAAACATAGGGGTTATTTAAGTGAGTGCTTTATCTATGTCTACTGCCCAGTAGAAAGATCCAGGATAAAATCTGCTTTAAACGACCAAACTAAATTTCCCAGCCAGGGATTTGAGTGAAAGCTTCGTTTCTTTTTTTTTTTGTTTTGTTTTTTTTTCTTTTTTGTTTTTTTTTTTTTTTTTTTTTTTTTTTTTTTTTTTTTTTTTTTTTTTTTTTTTTTTTTTTTTTTTTTTTTTTTTTTTTTTTTTTTTTTTTTTTTTTTTTTTTTTTTTTTTTTTTTTTTTTTTTTTTTTTTTCTGGACTCTCTGGATGAGTCTTCAAGCCCAGATCCTTATCCAAGCAAGCAAAGGCTGGTAGGAGCCACCCCTCCTGGCTGGCCAAGCAAAGGTTGTGGGCTGGGGCCAGGAGCAGGAATTCCCCACACAGACACTGAGTCTGCAGCCCTAGACAGGAGTGGCGGCTCCACAGAAAGCCACTCTGTTCCCTGCCACCAAGTAACACTCATACAACACACACACATAGCCGCAGAAAAAGGAGTATTTGAAAGGAGTGTTTTTTTTCCCTAGAATACACAGTGCTCTTATTTCCTTAGGGGTGCAGTAAAAATTAGCCTTGAATAGATTGCCAAATGCAGCTAAGAGTCAGCAAGGATATTTATCTCCAAGAACGGATTGCTGGGACGGGTTGTTGGGACGAACTTTGAATACTTCAATAAATCATAATGAAAGATTAAAATAAGAAAGCATTTGCTAAACAAGTCTGGAAGGAGGCTTTTATGCTGTTATTTTTTTCCCCTACCCAGTGCTTTTCCTAAACTTTACTGGATATTTGAATCTGGTAAAAAATGTGTATTTGTTTGAGGTAGGAATCAAAAAAGAAAGAAAGCACTTCATAGTTGGAGTCTTGGTTTACTTGGGTTTTTGAGGTCAAAGAAAATTTAATTGGTAAATCTAAGTGCATATGTTATATTAAATATAAAAACCAATTAAAAAACATATCCTCAAGACATGAGAATTATTAACAAAAGTCTATTGAAATGTATGTTTTGTTTCTTATTTCATTAAAACATGATTTAATTTTCTTAAATCTGTGAAAAATGCTATCAATCATTATAAAAATTATAAAATATTCCTGTGAACTCTATTAGACAACTGAGGACTATAAGAAAATGGTAGCTCTTGTAGTATACAAAAGACACATCTCTGAGTCTTGATCATTTCTGTGCAAGAATTCCTTATTTATTTATAGCAGGAAGTAGAATTATGGAACAGTAAGAATAACATTTTGTAGTTAAGTCAATCTACCCAGGAAGCTAATATGCATTCCAGAACTGTGTACTGCTGACACAAAATTGTGCATTATCTCAGGAAGCTGGGCATTGGACATATAACAGCATGCTTACATCTGTCTTAGCAACCATCCTGTTAAACATCCTGAAGTTTGACAATCTTTTCTCGAATACACAGCATAATAAATATCTACCTCTTTTGATAACTTCTATTTGCAAACTGCTCCTGGGCTGTCTTCTTGAATTCAGGATAGTCAGACAGGGTAGTGGTGTGTTCTTCCCTCTGCCAACAGGGTATCATACCTCACCTACTGACAAGACTATTATAGCCATATTAAACACACTGACCATACTTTAGGCTTTCTTTATGGACTGAACTATGTCCCCTGAAAAGTCATATGTTGAAGTCTCAATCTCTGAAATTAGAAAATGACAGTTATTTGGAGATAAGGATTTTTTTTTTTTTTTTTGAGACTAGGTCTCGCTATTTTTGCCCATGGAACCCCAGGCTCTCGTTGCCTGGGGTACCACAGACTCAAGCAATCCCCAGCCTCAGCTTCCCAGGTAGCTGGTATTACAGGTGCGTGCCACCACACCCAGCTATTTTTTTGGAACTAGGTCTCGCTACTGGCCCCAGGCGGGACTCGAACCGCGATCCCTAGCCCCGGCCGCTTCATAGGCTGAAACTTACAGGCTCGAGCCACCGTGCCCGGCCCGATAAGGATTTTTTTTAAAAAACATAATACAGTTAAAATGAGGTCACTAAGATGGGTCTTAAAACACTATAACTGGTATTCTTATAAAAGAGGATACTAGGACACTGACACATATGAAGGAAGACCTTATGAAGACACAGGGAAATGGCATCATCTCTCTTCTCTCTGGAAAGAAGCCTCAGGAAAAATTAATGCTGCCAACATATTTATCTCTGAGTTCTGGCATCCACAACTATGAGAAAACAACCGTCTGTTGTTTCAATTTGTGGTACTTTGCTATGGCAGTCTTGGAAAACTCATTCAGTTTCTTAAGTTCCATGACACACAGTTCTGAGGCTTGAACAATAAAGGAATCAAAATTTAGTTCTTAGGGTAGCAATTTTCTATGTTTTATATAAAATAATTTAACATCTGTAATAAAATATAAATTACATTTAGAATATAAATCATATATTAATATCTTAATAGTTCATGTAAAATAGAATATGGTTATTATAGCTGCATAATATATTAATATGCTCTATATTATGCAACATATTATATAGTATAAGATGTGTTGCATTATACTATATAGTATGTGTATAATAATGTCTATCTAAATTTGCATTTATTATATAGTTACATATAATATTAAATATTATATACACAGAACAAATATGACTGTGAGAAAGAAGAGTTTTTGTGTATAAAATTAATGAGAATTCAGTTCCAAGAGTTGCATAGGATGCCTATTAAACATTTGAAATAAATCTGCAAAAACGAACCGTTTCCCATTGAAATTCTGCTTCCACACAGATGTAATAAACATTTTGCTCTTTTCCTCCTTTTAAATACAAACAAAAATAATAGACAGTATGTATAAAAATTGAATATGAAGATTCTTATAGGTAGAGATAGGAAGATGGAAAGCTAGAAAATTAAAAGACCCAAGGATAAATGGTGATGAATACTTGGGTTTTCTTTTTAAAGACATAGAGACACATAGCTCTATAGACATCGATCTGAATAATTCAACAACTGAAAGGTATCAACATGGAAAACAAAGGTAGTCATATAAAGCTTACTGTCTTGAGTCAGACAATGAAGAAAGGGGCAACCTGAAAATGCCAGAAGCTGCCAGAAAAATGTATGATTTATTCTTGTCAAACACCAGGAAAAACTGTGATCATTCACTAGCAAAGTGAGGGTTTTAAAGCAATGATTAGAATTATACTTCAATGAACAATTACAAAACATTTGAAACAAATGAAAGAACAGAAAGTTTTAGTAGGTAAAAGGTATAAAGTAAATTTTGGTGCAGAGGCATAGAGTAACAATTAAAAAAAAATCAACAGACACAACAACAACATGAAGAGGACAGAGAAAGAATCAGGGAACTGGATGATATAACAACACAAACTATGCTAGCTGAAGATGGAAGGGGGAAGAGATGAAAACAATGTTATAGGGATCTCTAGAGCCAAATATATATAAATCTAACATTCTTGCTATGAATCACTGAGTAAAAGGATTGGCAAGTGAATCTGAAAAACTATTCAAATAATACTGACTGAAAATATCTTAAACTTTAGCAAAGGTTATACAACTACAGATTAAAGAAAGTAAGAATTTTTAAACACATTAAGCCCAAATAAACACATACCAAGAAACAATATAATCATACTACTAAAATGTAAGACAAAAAATTGTCTTAAAAGACAAAGATCAACAGAGTGAGTTGAAAATCAAGACACATTACATATCGCCTAAGAGAAATTAATTTAAATAAAATTACATAGGTAAGTAGAAAAATGGGAAAATACACCATTTAAATTTATATTCAAATAAATTAAACAATCAAAAGGAAGAAAGAAAAGCTCCATTGCTCTATTATTATCAGATAAGTGACTCAGAACAAAGAAAATTCCCCAACAGCAGGTGATACAGAGGTATACTTCCTAATGATGAAAGAATAAAGAGTCAGCACACCAGGAAGATATAGCCATCCCAATTATGCATGCAGTAACAGTAGAACTACAAAATAGGTTACAGAAAATCTTTGAGAACTTAAAGGATAAATAGTCAAACTACAATTGAAGTTGTAGTCTTCAACACCCACATCTGAGCACATGATAGAACAGATAGACAATGACCATGACAATGGAAGAACCCAGCAACCCCAGGAGCTGACAGCATCCAGTCAGCACATACAAAGAGACCATATCCTGAGTCAAAGCACAAAACCAGTAAATTTAAAAGCACTGAACTCATAGAATACATTTGCTGCCCACAATACAAAATACAAATTCAAAATGGAAAGATATCTCCTAACTGTTGCAAACTGACCAATACATGCAAAGGCATCTCATGTGTTAGAAAGTCTCAGGAGAAATAAAAAAGATATTGGACTGAATGGAAATGAGAATAGAACATATTAAAATATGTGAGACATAGCTCAAGTAGTTCTTGGAGTAAAATTTATAGCACTAAAGGCTTATATTAGCGAAGAGATAAATGTTTAAATCAATGATCTCAGCTCCCTACCTCACAAGGCTTTAAAAATAAACAAAGCAAGTAGAAAGTAGAAATCAATCACATTTAAAACACAAAATCTATAGATAAAAAATCAGCAAAACAAAAGGCATTTTCTTTGAAAAGATCAACAAAACTAAAACACCTCTAAGATCACTTACAAAAAATATGAGAATATAAATTACCAATACAAGGAATAAAAACAGGGTTATTACTATGGCCACTAAGAGAGTGACATGGACAAGTCTGCACACATGTAACTGACAACTTAATTGAAATGAACCACTTTTGGGTAAGCATAAACTACTATAACTGACCCATCATGACATATTTAACATAATAGCCTTTTAACTATTACAGAATTCCACCGTGTAATTATGTGCATGGCAAAATAGGTTATCTCCAAGCATAGATAGTGTCCATAAAGAATGCCATCCGAACTTGAAAGAAGAATTGACACTGATTCTAGAAAATAGAAGCAAAGATAATCCCTAAAGGAACAGAAATATAAGCAAATGACAAAGACCAGGAAGATGCAAACAACCCCTGAGTATCTTAGATCCAATAAGACTGTGCTTGACTTTATGTAAGTAAAAGTAGAGCAAAATAATAGGTAAAGTGTTTGTAAATATATAACAGTGTGTATGTAAATGATACCCATGAGGGCGCAGAATAGGTAGGATAAGATCTGAAAAAGCAAAAAATTTGTATTATAAGAAATTTTAAACAATTACTATTATTACACTATTGCTAGCCTATAATGAGGCTCATATCAAAAAATTTTCAATGGTAGTATACTTATAATTCTAGTAATATAAACTGTTAAAAGATTGGAATATATTAATGAATAAATGTGTCCATATTTCAGTGAACACACCGATTTGCATATAAAGTGAGGCATAGAAAAGTGTCATCTTGAAAATATTCAGCATAAGACCCAGTTCATGCCTGTGGAATTAATTTTAAGCAAATAACTTTTCACATGTATTAAAATTTTAAATTGTAGCCACATTAAGAGCCATGCTAAGTTATTTCTCTTTTACTTAAATTACCATAGTGGTGCATCCTTGTTAGTGTTTTCGTAGTATAAGCTTTCCCCATTCAGGTGTGGTTTCTATAGTATTTCTACCACCAGACACCCATGGTCCTCCACTATAGTCCATTCTGCTTGCTAACTGGAAAAGGTTTTGATATAAATAGATGATTATTTGATCTGCTTAAAACAGGTGAGTACTTGCTAATAAGTGGAATCAAGTTCAAAATATAATATGTGATAAAGCATACTAACTAGGTACATATGTTCATATACTCTCATATGTTCAAGTATTTGTTAAGTGTTTGGATACCTAAATCCTACTTGTCATGTTTAACTTCTCTTTGCAGAAAGAAACCTGCTTTATGTATAACAGTATAAGTTCAATCTTACCCTAAGCTCAGAAGTAAAAGCAATTTACAAAGCCAACTGTACTCAAATGATAGCATTACCCATGTCTGCTGGAAGCACTCAGCAGTGAGGCATATGGAAACAGAACATAATCTTTACAGAAAAGCACTGTCCACATCCATCTTCCAAGGGAAATAGCTTTCCAGGGACTTCAGACTGATAAGGAAAAGCAAGTGATAAATAAAGCACCAGCGTCACAGGACAAATGACCTCCTGAGAATGGGAAAGTTAGTTAAATTTTGATGAGAGTTTAGCAGGCAAGTGTATGCCTGCCAAAAACATGGGTGCAAGCACACATACACATCTCTATGTGCACATGCCTATGTGTGCACACATGCAGACACAGATGACACAGAAAAAGCAACAATCTATTTGGCAAGGAAGTCGAAGCCTTTCTGGGTTGAACTATACCCTTCTGTTTGCAATACTGTGAAGCTTATTTAACCTGAGTCTCAGTTGCCTCTCTTGTTGAAGAGAGAAAGAAATATTGCCTACTCCATAGAATTCACAAGAGATTAGATGTTTTAATCCATATGAAAATGCTAAGAACAGCATCAAGCATATGGTATGTACTCATAAATTTGTTCTTAAAAATAGAATATAGATGATTTATTAATACTTTTTTGCTATTTGTACTCCATCTCCAACTTTTGCCTGTTAAAACAAGTACACTGATTATAAATACTGACAAATTCCAATTAAGCAATATAATAACGTGTAACATACTACATGTCTATAGTCTCCATTCTTAGCTAAGTTTTCCAACTTAGTTACCACAGTGTGCTTTCAGGTTCTGGCTCAATATGGACTACTCCAATTTAAGAAAAGGAGGAAAGGAAACTCTTCCTGCTGGTCTCTTTGCTCCACTATTCCCAGGCATTAAATATCTGAGCACTGGCAGCAATGAGGAAACCATATCTGGCAGCTCCATAGTCAGTGGACACCTCCTTCCCCACCACAAAAGCAATGCATTGTAGGCATGAACTAATGGCTAGTAGTACAAAGTCTTCTGTTGGAAAAGCACCAGTTATTTTTGAAACAAAGTATTTCCTCAAGAGCAAGAAAGTCCTTATTAGTAAAAAGTACTAGGGACTGCCTCTCCCACTCTTCCTCTAAAATCTTCTGGTTAATTTTAGTTCTTCCTGTCCCTGACAAAACTGTGGAAAGTGAGGAAGCAGAAAGAATTCCTCTGGTGTCACATCTCCCTGCAGCACTGTGGCCCAAGCTTAGTCACAGAGGATCAAGGAGGAAGACTCAGATGCTGCAGACAGGTGAAGATAGAAATCTCAACTCTACCATCATGGGAAAGCCACTTAACTGAACATCAGTTTTCTCACTCTGCAGCGTTGTTCTGAATTAAGTGACATAATTGATCAAAGCTTTTAGTTCAGTTTTAGTAAGTTCTAAATATAGATTTTATATTTAGTAGTATTCTGTCTGGCTACTGATTACATAGTTCTCTGTTATACTCATCATCACTAGTAAATTTAATTCAAATAAATTTTCTAGATTTCCTAATGTAATGGGCCAAAATCTGAAGAAGTCTATCTTAAAATCACTAGGAATTACAAAACCCACAAGAACAGACCCCAGTTTATTTTTTAACCCTGTCTTCCTCATTTTCTCTGCACAGAAAGTCATAAAGATGGCCACAGCAATTCCTTGCATCTCTCCAGAATGTTCTCTTGCCTGTTACGTAGTCACTCCAACCAATAAAATCACTTTACTTCTCCATACCTGGTCTGTATTGACCTTGTCACTTGCTATCAAAAGAAAAAGGTGGTAAAAAAGAGGTGTGAACTTTGGGCATATGGCTTCAGGATGTAAGTAGCACTCTAGCTCTTTCTGCTGCTAGTGCTGTCTGTGCAAAGTCTAAACTAACTTCCTTGAAGGAGAGGGATCACCTAATGAAAAGAACTGAACCAACAGCCAGGCCAGACCCTCAGACTGTTCTGTTTCTGAGCCAGTTGACCCCATGAGGCCTTTTGAAGGATTGTTCAGCTTTGCTAAATCTAGGTTACCAACCCACAGAAGTGAATGCTAGTAATTTGATTGTGGTTTTAATACACTGAGATTTGGATTGACTTGTTCCATAGATACAACAGTGTATCAGGTACAGTGCTCCCTAAAGTTTCTCAAATATGACAGACCTGATCCTACATGACTTTTGCACGGATTACTTTTTCACGCAGGATTATTTCTCAGGATGTTTTCGCATGGCTCTCTCAAAATCCTTAAGTCCACCCAAGTCTCTTTTATAATTAAGGTGCCGCTGATTTCATATCTAAATATACAACTTCTTTCTGACATGTTGATATTTCTTCCTTATATTCTTGAGCACTGTGGACATCGCCACTATGTATTTGATTAGTTGGGCTGTTTTCTGTCTCTCTCTTGTAGAAGAAAAGATCCAAATGGGCAATTTTCCTATCTAGTGTACTAAACTATAATAGCTTGGCTACTATGGCAAGGACACCTAAAATAATATGGTGGCTTAAAACAGGTAATTACTAATTTCTCTGAGATCAATGGTGATATTTCCAGCAGGTGAATCTGTTTCTTTGGATCCTTCAGAATCTTGAATTCCTCCATCTGAGTTTTCCATCATTCTCTCAGCTCAGTTGATTCTGAGTGACAGGAAGTCATCTATGTCACCACTCATTGGACAGGAGAAATGAACTTTCTTGCCTGTCTTGAGTCAGTGACCCCAAGTTGGCACAAATTGCTTCTGCTTCCACAACCTACCCATGCCACGTGGTGGGCTCAGATCAGTGTGTGTCAGGGTAGCATTGTGCTAAATCTGAAATCTACACTTTGGGAAGTTGGAAAAAGACTTTGAGTGGCAGCAACAGACTACTACTCCATCAGAAGTGGACAATTTTCCCAAGAATTTTCTCAAATAACTTGTACCAAAATGACAAATGGAATAAAAATAAAAATGGAAAGATAAATTATTTGTTTTAACCATTTTTTCTGCTGCTACTTAGGCTTAGCTGAAACACTGATAAATTAGCTCATGGGATCCACAGTCACATACCAAGGGCTAGTTGAAAATCGCACTCTGGTTGTAAGCATTCAGTCACATACTAGGCAGGAAGTTGGGATGACAGCAGAGCTATGATGTTGGAGTGCACAACAGATGCACAATGACCTCTGGCTCAAGTCCAACCCTGCCTTTGATTGGTTGGTTTGTGCATTAATCAATTAACCATTCTGATAATTGACTTTTCCCATATAAAGCTGGGAAATACTGTCAGAGGGTATTGTTGGAGGTGAAACTAGCTTATAGATGTGAAAGCACACAGGGGACCAGAGGCTGTAGAAATACTAAATTTGAACTAAATTGCATAAAGGCAGACACCTAGCAACTAACTTAAGGCCTATTTGTCTTTGGGGAAAATCTCACCTCTCTAAAGTAACACATTCTTTTCTAATATAACCATATCTCTTTCTGCATTATAAATAGAAGAAAAGCAAAAGTAGGGCAATTTGTAGTCTTAATGGTAACAATTATATTATTTTACAGCCTATTTTCTTTCAAATGTTACTGATGCCACATTTATGTAATGTCCTCACTCAGAACATGCATGCTTAGTAGTCTGTGAGTCACAGACAAAAATAAGTGTGAAACGCACCCAAGAAATTTTGTCCAAAAGATGTCCTAACAGAGATGGCATAGGAATAAGAAGTCAGCCATGTTTGGACCATAGTGTACATTGAACTAAATTCTGTAGTCCTGCTATTAAAGGGAAATAATGAGAAAATCCCCAGAGCCAACTGAAATGGACATTCCCTTCATGGAAATTTAGATTGGCCTTTGAGGCTCTCACTAAATAACAATTTTTCATCAACTAGGAGAATAGGCCAAAGTGCTTCAAAATATATTTGTTTATATGAAACTCACAATTCTACTACTAAAGCTGGTATTTTTTTTTAAGCAAAGTGTTACAAAAGATTTTATGCAAAGTCCAAAGTATGGGAGAAAATCTGTGTGCTGGTGTTCCTGGTATCATAGAGGGCTTTGTAACCCTTTTACCACTTGTATTACATTACATTTGCCGTTTATTCATGGCTTTGTGAGTAAAAAGAAACATTGAAAAGAATCGTTTTTAATCCTAATAAGGAATGACTTGATTAACTATGATGTTATATGCATGTACATGCATATGTGTATAGACAGAAAGACATAGCAAGATTTAATATGTATGTTATAGATAGAAACAGTTCAAACAAGACCCTGACACATACACGTTTATAAAGTTGAAATCCGGAACTATATGAAAAATTTAGAATCTAATCAACATAAAAGGAAGGATTGGCAACACTGAGTCAGTGTTTTGGGTGTTCCTCCCCCCTCCCCCAACTCACCCTCTTGATCTCTCCATCTCTTCTTTCACTGCCATTTATTGTTTAATTTTTAGTCCCTGGTGTTCTTCCTCTTCTTTCCTGTAGCAATGTCCTTTTGCCCAGTGTGGATGTGGTTTCCTGGGACACAGTGGTCTGTGCTTAGTTTTCCAAGTGTCTTTTTGCTGCTGGCCACCAGTTCACACATGATTGTGTTCTTTCAGTGCCTCCTCCTTCTTTGTGGTCTGTTGTTCCAACCCATCTTCTGACATATTTTGCTCCTTCTTTGTTTTGTAGTTCTGGTTGCTGGTGTTGGGAGTGCTTCTCCCAGCTAAAGTTTGTGCACCAACTTTTTTGATTGAGATAGGCCCTGGCAGTTGGTTGGTCCGGTTTGTCATGGGGTCACTGCCCTGTCTCTGTGGCTTTCCTCACCCCCTAAAGTGGAAGGATCCTTTGATCATGTTGAAAGCATCTCTGAATGGGAAATTCCATTCCTATCATTTTAGATCACAGTGGTTATATTTCTGAGGTAATTTGTATATTCAGTCTTATGGTCCTCTGTCCCATGAATCTGACATGTTTGTTGTTCTGGAATACTTCTTTGTTTTTCACCTCTGTATGCATGTGCAACTGCCATTGAATCACTGATTTAGTTGTTTCTGGTAAGGGTTGACTGGATTTGGAGACCAGAGGGACTGACCCTTACTACCCACTACCCTTGGCCAATTCCCCCTACACCCCCCCACACCGCATCCGGCATGGGGGGGGGGGACTCAGTGCCCAGCAGGCAGCATGGCTGAACCAAGAGTGTGGGCAGGGTTACCCTCACCTCCCCTAGCCACCTCATGGTATGGTGGTCAGGAGGCATCCCAGCAGCTCCCCGCCACCCTGGCATGCGGCAGGGGTCCCCCTATCTTGCATTCCCTAGACCCCTGAAAGGAGCTCAGCAGCCTGGGTGGCTGAGGGCTTAGTGCCTGGCAGCGGGGCTACCTTAAAATAAATCATTCTCTTTCTATTGTGATTGACTAGTCTCCTCTAAAACTCCAAATATCTGTTAGTTCCATAACACTTCATAAATCTTGCAACACACACATTCTCAGTCACAACAGCCAGTTTCTCCAGTGCATCATCACTATCTGTAGAAAACCAATCAGTTAAAGCCACAATAATTATAGAACAATGTTGTTTAGTCAGTGACTGAATCTTTCCACATTAAATCATCAATAGCAGGTGTCTTGTTAAATGTATCTTCTAAAATCAGTGTTAGTCACACTGTTTTCTGAATTCCCCCTGTTTGAATGTACTGTTTCTGCCTCAAGGGAATCCAATAAAATACATCAACTGTGAAGTTTCACAGATAAAGTGTCAGTTAATATAATTTTTTAATGTTGGAGAGTTTGAGAAAAAAAAAAAGCAGAAACATCAGCCTTTGTACATTGACCATTCTACAGTGACTCTTGAATGTTGCATGCATATACTATCAGAGCTTCAACAAGAGACTCTCAGATTCATCAAGGGAAAAACTTGACCTTATCAGGAGCTGATTTCACCCAGGATGAAAGATGAAGGGAAAAGACTGTACTTGACTACTCCTAAGATTTTTGTAATCAAAGTAGGGTCAAATATGTAAATATCAATATTTTTAAAGTAAAGACTCTTTGGCTCTACCTCTTTAAGTATAGCTAAACTATGTGGATGATTAAAAGAAAATAGAAAACCAGCAATAGTATTTCTATTCATTGTACAACTGTGAAATATAAAAGAGAATGTGAAGGTCTAGCTGGTCTTAAAACTGCAATGCCAAGAGGTTAAAAAATAGATGACAGAACATCACATAAAACTAATTATCTACAAAATTAAATGATGTCATTATAACCAAATCTCTAGTTGGAACATTTTGATTGTTTAACATGGTATCTTTTTAGCACAGGACATGATATCACCTTACAGAACACAATACAGTTCAAGGTAGGCAGATGCTCAAAAACAATAGAAATTTAAAAAAATAGAGAACTTATTTTCAAAACTTCAAGGACATCATTGAAAACTGTGTGCTTGAATATAAGCTGCAAATCTAAAGGGGATTTAATATGTGTGGTTTTTTGAAGTTAGTCTTCTTGTCAGAGAGAAAATACTTCTTTTCCCCTGAGACAGGAAGGAAGGGTAAATGGATTCATTTATGTTATGAGGAAAAGAGATGACAATTTAGAAACATCACATAAAATGATCTCTATTTTCTGCTTGAAATAGGAGACAAGGTTATGTACTCAGGTAGTGACACCTGCCAAGCACCATGAGGAATAAACACATGCAGCAAGCAATTATTAAAAGAATTTCCCCAACATGAGTTATTAAATATAGCATGTGATTAAATTAGCAAGAGCTCTATGAGGTATTTTTGTTTTTGTTATTAAGCATTTTCTAAGGCATGCTTTCAATTACTTATCAGCACACATAAGACTATAGAAAAATTGTTATTTTTAAAGAATGAGCTATTAATCATATTAATCATATTTTACTAAGACATGTATACAAAATTTACTGATAGTTCTGTGTTGTGAAACTCTTTTCTAATAGATATTTGAGTCACTCCTAACAATGGTGGATAAGCAGTAAAAAAAAAACCTCCAATCCATAATTGATTAAAATTTAGAGTAAAAGACAATTTCCCTATCTGGTAGAGGATATCTATGAAAAATGCACAGCTACGATCATATTTGACACCAAAATGTTAAAGACATTCCTTCTAACATAAGAAACAAAGCAGGGATTCTTATTTTATTACTTCTTTTCAACATTATGCTAGAAATGGTAAATTGAAATACTCCCTTTAGTTCCTGTGTTGGAGGGAATATATTTAACATTTGGGCATTAAAGTATGATTAGGGTGGGCAATATGCATATTGAAAAAGAAGCAAAAGTTCCCTTATAAACAATATAATCATCAAGGTAAAATAACCTTAAATATCAAAACTGTTAAATATCTACAAAATATCAAAACACATGTTTTAGCATGGTTCTAGGATAGAAGATTAATTTATAGATGTCCATTTTATTTATCAATATCATTTTGTTTATTTAATATTTGATATCATTTAATATCATTTAATATTTAGCAACATTAGGTATTTCAATCATATTAGTATCAATAATAATGAACACATAACAAAATATATTCAGATGTATGTACTTAAAACCTCAAAACCATCATGAGAAAACTAATGAATATCCTAACAAATGGAAAGAAATGGAGTAGAAAAATTAGTATTGCTAAGATGTCAATTTTACTCAAATTGATATATATAGGTATGATGCAATTCTAACTGAGGACTTTCCTGGATAAAAAAAAAGCTGATTTAAAATTTATATGAATAGAGGAGAGTTGATCAAAATAATCTTGAAAAAAGAACAATGTTAAAGAATTTTGCTATTTAATTTGATAAATCAATACAAAACTACAGAAGTCAATACAATGTAATAATGGTTTCATGATAAACATAGTGACCAATGGAATGGAGGCTCCAAAACAAAACCATATTTATATAATCATTTGATACAATGCGAAGATAATTCAATGGAAATATATATTTTTAAATAAATTGAATATCTATGTAAAAGCTAATGAATATTAACCCTCAACTCACATGTATGCAAAAATTAACAATGTAAAACAGTAATCTAAATGTAAGAAATGCAACTATAAAAATATCTGTGACTTTGAGCAGATTTTGAGCTAGGACACAGAAATCATGAACCACAAAAACTAAAGTCTGATAAATCAGATTTCATCAAAAATCAAAACTTTAACTCCTCAAAGTTACTAGTAGGAGACTAAAAGACAAGTTAGAGACTGGTATCTCATAGAACTATTCCATCCATACTCTACATAGAATATTTAAAGCCAATATTAAAAGTTAAAAATGTAAAAATACAGCATATTATTTAGTGTGTTGTACAAGTTAAAACCACATCAAGGTAACACTATACACCTACTAAAATTAAGAAGGTGGTAAAACTAAGTGCTCATGAGGGTTCAAAACAGTGAATGACTTATATTTTGCTGGTCTGAGTACAAAATGGTACAGTCACCATGGAAAATCATTTAATGGTTTCTTTTATAAGAAAACCCATATTTACTATTTAACACAGTAATTTATCCAGACCAATAAATAAAGATGATACCAATGACTTACTCTGGAATGATAGCTATTTTAGTAATACTCAAATATAGATATAGATATTTTAGTAATACTCAAAATCTAGAACTAGTGAATATTTCTACCAACTGGTGAATGGTCACTGTATATTCATACAATGGAATACTACTTAGCAATAAAATAAACTCCCTAGACATGTAGAAGTATAGATATCAAGCAAAAACATTTAAAAATGTGAAAGAAATAAAATACAGAATCATGTGATAGTATTACTCTGAAAGGCTAGGAAAAGCAAAATAATAATATGCAAATCAGTGGTCTGCTAGGGAACAAGCTTTTGCTGCCAAGGGCAGGAATGGAATCTAGGGGTAAGAGAACATTTGACAGCATGGCTATTATACATGGTCACATGAATGTGTCCATTTCAAAACTCATCAAATTATATAGTTAAGGTTAGTGGTCTTCATTTTATTTAAGCAATATCTCAATGAAACATTTTAAATTTTCTTTGGAATTTAATGTTTTACTATTATTTTTGTTGTTGTTGTTGCTAATATGCCTGCAAAATGTTCTCTTACCCCTAGATTCCTTTCCTACTCTTGGCAGCAAAACCTTTTGCTGAAAAATAAATTTCAAAATGATGGTATATTCTGCTGCTTTGTAAATTACCTCAAATTTTGAAACTTAAAACACAGATGTCTTAGTTGGGTTCTCACTAAATTTGATCTTAAAGATGAAATCAGTATCAACCATCTGGAGACTCTTGGAGAATCTGCTTCTAGGTTCAGCTCATATTGTTGACAGAATTCACTTATTTGTGGCTGCAGGACTGAGGTCCTCATTTCTTTGACAAGTAGACTTTGCAGTGACAAGTGCAGGTTTTTGGATCTCTGCATCTCTGTTTCTCCTTTTGCCCTCCTCTGCTGTTCTTTATGGTTCCTGCACTTACATTGAACCTACTAGAGAATTCAGGATTATCTCCCTGTTTTAAGGTACATGTTTTGGTAAAACATCATCAATTCCCTTTCTGCCCTCTAAGATAATGTATTTACAGCCCTATGTAATGGAATGAATCTTAGGGACCGTAATGCTGTCTCTTATAAACGGCCCACAATCACTGAAAATGATGGCATCTAAAAGATAGGCAGGGTACACACTCTTAAGTGTGCCAGACAGTGGCTAAATGCCTCAAAGCCATCTTCCCAGGTGCCTCCTGAGTGGCCACTATTTCATTTGAATAATGCTGAAAGCATGGAAACTGAAACTGAACATGAAAAGGTTTTTAAGTAAACCAGATTACCTATGGAGTTAAAAACAAAGTGAACATGAGATACAGATCTACCAGTTACAAAGCACTGAC